>JAGDYQ010000019.1:2322064-2333629 GCA_021962125.1 Bulinus truncatus | reverse complement strand
TGAGCATAGATTTAACACTTAATGCACACCCGTCAAGCTGCCATGCTGCTGTTAAAAATACGAACTTTCGATAAAGCGGAATCTGATGCTAAAAATGACGAAACAAAAACAAAGCACTATGTCTTGAGTTTCTTTGCTCGCGCGATGGGATAATCTGATCCGGAGCCGAAGGAAAGTCGTCCAGTACTAAGATGGGTACCTTTGTAGTCTTTTTTTCCACCTGGTTTAGCCTTCCACTCCCCCACCCTCATCCCCTTTACATTTTGTTTCTTTTTTGCTTTACATTAAATTACCTGGTCTAAGTTCAGTAATTGTGGATAATTCCGGAATCTTGTGGCCATGGTAACAAGATAGCACGTTTACATTTTATAAGCAGTAACTGTAAATTTCATTTAGAAACCCTTGTTTTATTTTGGTGTTATGGAATAAATTGTCAGGACTAAGGTCAGCTGTTTTTGGAAAATACTGGCCTATTGTTGCTATGGTAACTAGATAGATGCTACGTTGTTTTTTTAAGACAGTACATTTAGTTCTGATTGTAAATTCACCATAATCTTGTTTACACCTATCTGGGGTCTATTTCAAATATACCTGAACTTTAATGCATTTATCATATGCACCTCTAGAGAAAAACTATTCAAAACGCACAAATAACGACATTTACAAAATGTAAGCAAAGGTAAACAGCATACATAAAAAAAAGTTATTTTAAAAATTGATACAATTTACGTAAAAAATAATATACATGGTCGTCATGAACCAAGGGGCATAAGTCCAATTGTAAAAAGAAAAAAAAAATTGTGTGGACTTTGCAGCTGTCCACGTGACATTTGAATAGATATACAGGTCAGTATGAGGTCGGGATTAAATGAATGGTACACCAAGAAGCAACTAGGTCTCAGGTAAATTAATTGGTTTAAGCTTGCGACAAGTACTCATCAAAGAATCGAAATATAAATAATATATATGGGGGCACATAGAACTAAATATGTAGGCCCCAAGTACTAAATATGTGGTCCCCAAGTACTAAATATGTGGGCCCCAAGTATTAAATATGCGGGCCCCAAGTACTAAATATGTGGGCCCCAAGTATTAAATATGAGGGCCCCAAGTATTTAGACGTTTCTGGTAGAGGTAGACTGGTCAGTCGAAATGTGAATGTCGATCCTAAATGATAGTTGATGACGTAAGACTATTGACATAAAATCTTGTTTTTGGTGATAGAAACACGTCGTTGCTTCGTTTAATATAGCTCAATATTCAGCAGATGTGTTTAATTCTGTAAATATATGTCTGTGTTACTGGAGATCTGGTGTTTATTACATGGATGTTCTTGTGTAACAGTTATAGATAATGAAAGAGATAGAGCGAACGATAAATATTTGAATCAACATTATTTCTCTTTCTACTTTATTACCTGGAAGACGAAACGTTACACTTAACACATTGCAAGCCACACCAACACAAAATATATTCAAATCAGTTTATCTCTATACTTATAAGACGCATTCGTTGTCTGTCTGTCTGTCTGTCTGTTCCCTTATAACTCAAGATCCAGACAAACAAATAACGTGAAATTTGTTACACATACACATAATTACATGGGGAAGGTTATAGGACAGGTTTCGTTTCATATCGATGGGTAGTTTAATTGTTATTAATTTTTTTTATTTTAGTATTTTACTATATTAAAGTAATCTCGACGGCGCCATAAATAAAATTCCTCTGTGACGTCATTTCCCTATGATCGAATAGAACTTGCGCGCTGGTGCTGTATTGTGCCTTTGTGATGCAAAGAATTGTTGATGTTTTTTCATGCTCTCTGATGTGTACAGTTTGAGGAAGGTAAAGGAATGAAGAAGGATTTTAGAAGAAGTGTGAAACCATAATAATAAGTATATATATATATATATATATATATATATATATAGAGAGAGAGAGAGAGAGAGAGAGAGAGAGATAGAGAGAGTGAAAGAGAGAGAGAGGGGGGAGGGAGAGAGAGATAAAGAAAGAGGGGAGGGGCAGGGGGAGAGAGAAGAAAGAGGAGGGTAGGAGGGAGGGAGGGAGGGGGAGAGAGAGGAGGGAGGGGGGATGGACAGGGGGAGAAAAGGAGGGAGAGAGGGAGATGGGAGAGGGGAGCAGGGGGGGCAGGGGGAGGGTGAGAAAGGAAGGGGAGGGAGAGAGGGGGGGATGGAGGGAGAGAGAGAGGGAGGGAGGGAGAGAGAGGGGTGGGAGAGAGGGAGGGAAAGAGATAGAGTGAGGGGGGCAGGGAGGGAGAGAGAGGGAATGAGGGAGGGAGGAAGGGAGGGAGAGAGAGAGGTGGAAAGGGGAGGGAAGGAGAAAGGAGGGAGAGAGGGGTTAGGGAGGGAGAGAGAGGGGAGGGAAGTAGAGAGGGGGAGAGGATGGGAGAAATGGGGAAGAAGAGATAAAGAGAAAGAGGGGGCAGGGAGGGAGAGAGAGGGAAGGAGGAGGGAGGAGGATGGACGGGGGAAGAAGGAGGGGGAGGGGGCAGGGGGAGAGGGGGAGAAAGGAAGGGATGGAGAGAGGGGGGATGGAGGGAGAGAGAGAGGAGGGAGGGAGAGAGAGGGTGGGAGAGAGGGAGGGAAAGAGATAGAGTGAGGGGGGCAGGGAGGGAGAGAGAGGGAATGAGGGAAGGAGGAAGGGAGGGAGAAAGAGAGGTGGAAAGGGGAGGGAAGGAGAAAGGAGGGAGAGAGGGGTTAGGGAGGGAGAGAGAGGGGAGGGAAGGAGAGAGGGAGAGGATGGGAGAAATGGGAGGAAGAGATAAAGAGAAAGAGGGGGCAGGGAGGGAGAGATATGGAAGGAGGAGGGAGGACGATGGACGGGGGAAGAAGGAGGGGGAGAGGGGAGAGAGGGAGATGGGAGAGGGACGGAGTGAGATGGGAGAGAGGGAGGGAGAGGGAGGGAGGGAGAGAGAGAGGAAGGGAGAGCGGGCGTAGGGAGAAAACAGAAGGTAAACAGAAAACCTTATTTTAAACCCGGGCAAAGCCGGGTACTTGCAACTAGTATATATATATATCTATACTTATAAGACGCACTCGTTGTCTGTCTGTCTGTTCCCTTATAACTCAAGATCCAGACTAACAAATAACGTGAAATTTGTTACACATACACATAATTACATGGGGAAGGTTATAGGACAGGTTTCGTTTCATCTCGATGGGTAGTTTAATTGTTATTAATTTTTTTTTTATTTTAGTATTTTACTATATTAAAGTAATCTCGACGGCGCCATAAATAAAATTCCTCTGTGACGTCATTTCCCTATGATCGAATAGAACTTGCGCGCTGGTGCTGTATTGTGCCTTTGTGATGCAAAGAATTGTTGATGTTTTTTCATGCTCTCTGATGTGCACAGTTTGAGGAAGGTAAAGGGATGAAGAAGGATTTTAGAAGAAGTGTGAAGCCATAATAATAAGTATATATATATATATATATATATATATATATATATATATATATATATATATATATATATATATATATATATTAGGGCTGCTGATTAAACTGCGTTAATTTGCAATTAACGCGTCAAAAAAATTTGCGATTAAAATTTTTAACGCAATACCTAAATGCGTTAATTTGACCAAAATGCTGAAAGTTCACCAAATCGATAAATAACGGGGGGCAGGGAGGGAGAGAGAGGGAATGAGGGAATGAGGGAGGGAGGAAGGGGGAGAGAGGAGGAGGGAGAGAGAGGTGGAAAGGGGGAGGGAGGGAGAAAGGAGGGAGAGAGGGTGGGAGAGAGGGATGAGGTAGGGAGGGTGAGAGGGGAGGGAGGGAGAGAGAGGGTGGGAGAGAGAGAGAGGGTGGGAGAGAGGGAGGGAGAGAGATAAAGAGTGAGGGGGCAGGGAGGGAGAGAGGGAATGAGGGAGGGAGAAGAGGGAGAGAGGTGAAGAGGGAGAGAGGATGAGAGAAATAGGAGGAAGAGATAAAAGAGAGAGGGGGCAGGAAGGGAGAGAGGGAAGGAGGAAAGGAAGAGAGGGAGGGAGGGGGATGGACAGGGGGGAGAGAACGAAGGGGAGAGGGGGAGATGGGAGAGGGAGGGTGGGAGGGAGAGAGATGGGAGAGAGAGCGAGGGAGAGGGAGGGAGAAGGAGGGAGGGAGAAAGGGAGGAAGGGAAAAGGAGAGAGAGGGATGGAGGGAGAGAGAGGGAGGGAGAGAGAGAGGAGGGAGAGAGAGAGGGGAGGGAGAGAGGGGGAGGGAGGGAGAGAGAGAGAGGGAGAGAGAGAGGGTGGGAGAGAGGGAGGGAGAGAGATAAAGAGTGAGGGGGGCAGGGAGGGAGAGAGGGAATGAGGGAGGGAGAAGAGGGAGAGAGGTGAAGAGGGAGAGAGGATGAGAGAAATAGGAGGAAAAGATAAAAGAGAGAGGGGGCAGGGAGGGAGAGAGGGAAGGAGGAAGGGGGAGAGAGGGAGGGAGGGGGGATGGACAGGGGGAGAGAACGAAGGAGAGTGGAGATGGGAGAGGGAGGGTGGGAGGGAGAGAGATGGGGAGAGAGAGCGAGGGAGAGGGGAGGGAGAAGGAGGGAGGGAGAAAGGGAGGAAGGGAAAGGGAGGGGGAGAGAGAGGAAGGGAGAGAAGGGGTAGGGAGAAAACAGAAAGTAAACAGAAATCCTTATTTTAAACCCGGGCAAAGCCGGGTACTTGCAACTAGTATATATATATATATATATATATATATATATATATATATATATATATATATATATATACAGTTAAAAATAGTAAAATAGTTAACTCAGACTGCTTTGACCTTAAACAGCCTATAATCAAAGTTTCATGCCACTAGAATATACATTACATTGTTATGTCAAGTGAAACATCAGGTAACCTTGACGCCACTGAAAAAACAGTTATAACCGCACACATACACACACACACACACACACACACGATCAAATATAAACACTCAAAACAAAAAAAAATGCAACACATCTACAGCTCAAAACAAAATCAATTTTTTTTGTTATACAATTACTTGACAAAGTTCATGTGTTTTTTTTTATTATTATTATTATTCTCAATGAAATACTCAGCACAGCCAACCTTTCAACTGTGGCAAGTTTATTTCTGTGATCAACTTCAATTGAAAGTGACTCACAGAACTTGTTATATTTTAAATGTATGTGCATGATGCAGTGAACCGAGGTGTGAGATTAACCTTGGCTGGCCCGGTTACCTGCCTGGACGGGAAGTTCAACATGACATTGAAGGATGATGTGGGGGGGGGGGGGAGGGGTATTTTATTAGCCGGTGTATGAAATTCAAATTTACCATCTGCATCCTCATCCCACCCCTCCAACCTCAATAGCCTCCTTTATTTGTGTTTATATCTTTATTTTTTCTTCTGACATTCGCAATATGTCTATCCAGTATATATATATATATATATCCCTCCCTCCTTCCTTCACTCCTTCCCCCTCTCTGTCTCCCTCTCTCTCTCTCTCTCTGTGTCTCTCTGCATCTGTTTACTGAAGGTACCAGGTATTTTTTGCTGTTTGTTTGTTTTTATTGTCTTTACAAATTCACAATTTTAAAATATTTCTCACTCGTACAAAACAAGTTCTCATAACGCTGCAGCACATCAAAACACAGAGCAACACATTATAAACAAAACACGTCAAAATACAGAGCAACACATTATAAACAAAACACATCAAAATACACAGCAACACATTATAAACAAAACACATCAAAAAACACAGAGCAACACGTTATAAACAAAACACATCAAAATACACAGCAACACATTATAAACAAAACACATCAAAAAACACAGAGCAACACATTATAAACAAAACACATCAAAATACACAGCAACACATTATAAACAAAACACATCAAAATACACAGCAACACATTATAAACAAAACACATCAAAACACAGTACAAAGCAACTCGGCGAAACAATGTGCAGACAGCAACAAACACAAAACATCTGCAACACATTCCACAATAACACAGCACATCACAATGAACTAATTACATCATTTCTCAACTTCACACACAATGCCTCTAACAGCATATCAACACTGAGTATGTATTGAAAACACATACCGGACATATTACTTAGTAATGTTAATTATAGCATTAATTTCAATAAGTAACTTGTACATGTAGTGTCCACAGACCAACATCTAATTTGCTTCAAGATTATATATAAAACAAACAAAAACAAGCAAAAACCTACCCATCTATGTCGGGGTATTTATTTAAATAAAAATTGCTCACTTGAAATCCATATTTTTTTTTAAATTCACTTGTGATCCCTTCCAGCTAAATCTTGACAATGCTAATCATAGATATAAAGAACTAGATCGATCACACTTATCATTTAAGTCCTAAAACGGAGGTCGTTCATGGAAATACTTCATGGTCCACCGCCATTTTTTTTTTGGTGCTCATTTTACACTGACATACATAAATCACATTGATAAAACAAAAAAATATTTTACGGCGAATTTTTTTTATATATATGATGCTAATTATACTTTTCTTTTTTTAATTTTGAAAGAATAAAATCTCTAATGTTTTCGCACACTTTAACAATTTAATTAATTTGGTAAGTCCATATAAGACTAAAAAAAAAGCTTTACTATTTTGTTACCTTATAAACCGGAGCTATTCTTAGTTTTTTTTTTTGACATGATGATTTCAATGTGTGATGGTGCCCGAGTAGTGCAGATTCTCGACTGTTGACCTGAGAGTCTTGAGCTCGAGACAAGTTTTCCAGGTCCTAGTTAAAGTTGTTTAAGTCCCACAAGTCCACCCAGCTTTAAATGGGTACCTGGCTTTTAAGTTGGGGAAGGAAAGGCGGCTGGGCGGTTGTGATAAATACACATCCCTTCATGTGCAGAGGTAATAGCAACAAGTGAACTGTGCACTTCATCAATTGAGGACACACACATAGCACCAACCCACAGATTAGATGTACCAACCCGGTCCAACCCACAGATTAGATGTACCAACCCGGTCCAACCCACAGATTAGATGTACCAACCCGGTCCAACCCACAGATTAGATGTACCAACCCGGTCCAACCCACAGATTAGATGTACCAACCCGGTCCACCCACAGATTAGATGTACCAACCCGGTCCAACCCACAGATTAGATGTACCAACCCGGTCCAACCCACAGATTAGATGTACCAAACCGGTCCAACCCACAGAATAGATGTACCAACCCGGTCCAACCCACAGATTAGATGTACCAACCCGGTTCACCCACAGATTAGATGTACCAACCCGGTCCAACCCACAGATTAGATGTACTAACCCAGCCACAGAAAGTGAAACTAATTAAAAACTTATAAAAATGGGGTTAAAGCAAAAAAAAATAATTTTGGAATCATTCCAGAGTGTCCTGCCCTTGCCAGCTACAGTTTGTTTTAATTAGTTATTAGTTTTTCTTACAGACTTAAAAAAACACTTGGTCGTTCATTTTTTTACCTTTTCACAGATCATGGCCAGTTGACTGTAACTACTCAGAAGACAACTGCCCATCAACACAACCAACCACCCAACAACACAACCAACCACCCAACAACACACCAGCCTAGCAACACAATTTTTAACCAACACACTCACGCACCAGCACACCCATCCACCAACACACCCAGCCATTAACACAGCTATTCAACAGCACACCCACTCACCAACACACCCATCAAATAGCACACCCGCCCACCAACACACCTAACCGCCAAAACGACCAAGAGATCATTAGATAACCACAGATATAAACATAACCACGAGATCAGTAGATAACCACAGATATAAACATAACCACGAGATCATTAGATAACCACAGATATAAACATAACCACGAGATCATTAGATAACCACAGATATAAACATAACCACGAGATCATTAGATAACCACAGATATAAACATAACCACGAGATCATTAGATAAACCACATATATAAACATAACCACGAGATCATTAGATAACCACATATATATAAACATAACCACGAGATCATTAGATAACCACATATATAAACATAACCACGAGATCATTAGATAACCACAGATATAAACATAACCACAAGATCATTAGATAACCACAGATATAAACATGACCAAGAGATCGTTTGATAACCACACACACCTAGACATTGCCAAGATAACATATATGGTCCAATGATATATATAAAAAGTTGACATATTCTTATCCTATAAAGATAATGTTTCTACAAATACGTAGTCTATAATTACATTGCCCTGTACAACCCTTGCCCCCCCCCAGAGGCGTACCTAGGTTGGGGGAAGGTGGGGTCCGAATTCGAAAGTACCCATGGGCACCAGCTTGAGGAGGGGGGGAATTTTTTTTTACATTAAATATTAAGTACATTATGTCATATCATGGTGTCGAATACCCAAAGAGGCCAACCCCCCAAGCCCCCTAATTCCTAGGTTCGGCACTGCCCCTCCCCCTTTCTCTTTCCAAGTGGGGAGAACTTTTCATACATGCAGTTGTTGGGCATATCCGCTACTAGGTATCTTGCAGCCATAAGTAAAGACTTCCAGAAATGTTATGGGCCCAATGCAAAAGTACCTAGAGGGGGGCCCTTTTAGTAGAAGATTGAATATGAATTAATGCTCAAAAGAGACCCCATTTGAAATATAATAGGATACATGAATTTGGCATTATGATCAGTCGAGTAAGTGTTTTTTTTTATTCTACACAGCGCAGGTCGATAAGTTGTTCAGACATTAGATGCAAAACACCGATGATACTAAGACATGGGAGGGCGAATGGGAGATATAATTCAACTTAAAAACTCAACAAGTGTTTACAATCTTAAGATGGCTATTTACACTTCCCCAAAAATCGTTTGATGTTGGCTATATGTATATATATATATGTATATATATACTTCTTTTTTTTAACTTCAGCGCATGAGATGCATACTTTATGCAGAAGAATTAAACACATCACCGTAGAAACACCTTCACCAATCCATAAAAAGGGAAAAGATATTGTAGCGGGGAAGAGGAGGAGGAGTAGCGAATTTTTTTTAGGTACACAGTTAAAGATGTGCTGCACTGGTATAGATAAGCAACATACATCTCACGCGTATTATTTTATGAACACTGAGAACATGGAAGGGGTGGAGAGTATAATTTGTCAAAGGAAGTGAAGAGGCGGGTTGGTGAACGGTAATACCCGTTGTACCAGCTTGAGAAAAAAAACAAATTCAACAACAACCTGGTTGGCCTGGTTCAATTAAACTCCTAATCTTTTTTCACCTTTAATCATCGCTGTGCACGGGCGTTCTGGATTAGCGGGATGAGCAGGATGCACAAAAGTTCACTAATCTCAAACCCAACTGTTACAACGTGAAGCTGTTGTCTGTTACGTATCACATGCTCGGCAAATCGGTGTGGGCATTTCAACGATGAAACTTTAATACCTGAAAAAGAGATTCGTGTCTTCAACAATTGTTTGTGTTCTGCTATGTACGACTTTTTAAATACTAGTTCTTTTGGGAGGATTGCCTCCATTTTATCTTAGATCCTTCTTGTCGCGCGCGCGCACACACACACACACACACACACCAAATCGTTAAGTCACTATATAAGAAGATTTCTGTAAACAACAATACCCCGAAAGGTAAGGTTCCCCCATGGCATATGCTCGGACTGCACTACATTTGCACGACCATGGTCATGGATGGCGTAACAAGATTGGGAAGGTGTGGGTGGGGGGGGGCGGTCATCTATATGTTAAGGAGGGGACATCTGCCGATGTTCTCATTGCCAGACCAATGTCGTGGGGGGGCCCATTGTTGATTTTCGCAAGAATTTTTTTTAACCAATACATATACGCTGTTTGACTTTGAATGAGATGGTGCGCTGTTCGAATTTGAATAAGATGGTGCGCTGTGCGGATTTGAATGATATGGAGCGCTGTTCGAATTTGAATGAGATGGTGCGCTGTTTGAATTTAAATGATATGGTGCGCTGTTTGAAGCTCCTATGATATACAAGGGTTTGGGGAGGGCAGGGCGGGGGGGATGTGCCCCCTGACAGCGACTGATACTATGTAGACTGTACCCCCCATCACGCCAGATATGATAATAAATCTAATAAAAAAGAGAAAAATCTTAAGTTATCGATTTATATGTTTCTTGGGTGTTAGTTTGTGTGTATACAAGTGCGCTGTGGTTGTACAATAGAATACACCAATGTTCCCTCTAAGGTGTTGTATGAAGTGAGCAAGAAATTTTGTCTCTGAGCGACATTTTTGTTTGAGGCCAAAATTTGTGATCGATTTAAGCGATGTCGTCCGTCGGAGTGAGCGATCGTACGCTCTGAGAGGGAATATTGGAATACACTGGTTGGGGGGGGATATGTTATGTGTGTGTGGGGGGGGGGGGGGGGGGCTACAGTGGAAATGATCCATTGATTCTATTTTTTCTTTTATCGAGACTTTGTTGCAGTGATTACATACTCTGCAAAACTACATAAACATCTTGTCCACCCGAGAATTTCCCCCACCTCTTCCTTCTCCAACCTGTTTCTTGCCAGTAAACTTCTTCAGTCTCACCATGCACATATCCCATTCCCCCCCCCCCCGCCTTCAAGGTAACAGACGTTTGATCCACCACTCGACAATGCTTTATAGCAAAGCCACGCCTCCTTTATCTTTGAGCAAAGTATCCGCTCGGCTAGTATCTTTCACGTCATAGCATAGTATCTTACACGTCGTAGTAACCGCTCCGCTAGTATCTTTCACGTCATAGTATCCGCTAGTATCTTTCACGTCCTAGTACCCGCTAGTATCTTTCACGTCACAGTATCCCCTTGAATCCCCTAGCGTATTTCACGTCATACTATTAAAATAGTAATTTACACGTCATTTCTGACAGCGCTACATTGACGACCGCCATAGACCCCCAGCCAACTCTAACCTATAAAAATTATTTTACTTTCTGAACTCTCTGTAAGCTTATAATAACTTCTAAGGAACACGAACATACTATGGAATAAAAACATACGAATTACAAGGCGATAGGAAGTTAAGCTAAAGAACCCCACTAACTTTTCTGTTACTTAAACTGTGTTACTCTTTCTCTCAATACCATACATACCTAATGGGTTTCTTTTAAGTGTGTGTGGGGGGGGGGGGTCAATTTTTCGGTCTTTGAGCCGTTTTTTTTGATGGACAAAGAAACGATAGTCAAAAGCAGTGAGTGGCGAACCTATGGCACGCGTGCCACATTCGGCATGCAGAGCCTCATCAGTCGGCACGCGACTAAAATATCACTTCCTTTAATTTTTAATTGGAGTGTTGGCACTTTGCCATAAATAAGCAGTTTTTTTTTTTTAGGTTTTATTTTAGGCATGCGGCCCCCAAAAGGTTGGCCACCATTCAGCCCGTAGCGTGAAAATTCTACAGCAGGGGCCAGGCATTCTACAGCAGGGGCCAGGCATTCTACAGCAGGGGCCAGGCATTCTACAGCAGGGGCCAGGCATTCTACAGCAGGGGCCAGGCATTCTACAGCAGGGGCCAGGCCAATAGCAGGGGGGCAGGAAATA
>JAGDYQ010000019.1:2229517-2321564 GCA_021962125.1 Bulinus truncatus | reverse complement strand
AGCGCCTTCTATTATTATATCTATTGACGTAAGCCGGAAAAAAAAATACGAATTGCGTAAACAAAAAGGGTTAGGGGTTAGGGTTAGGGATAGGGATAAGGTTAGGGTTAGGGACAGTGTTAGGGTGTGGAGAAATATCTATTGACGTAAGCCGGAAAAAAAAAATACGAATTACGTCTTGACGTAAGCGTAGCCTGTCCGAACACTTAATGCACACCCGTCAAGCTGCCATGATGCTGTTAAAAATCCGAACTTCCGATAAAACGGAATCTGATGCTAAAATAACGAAACAAAAACAAAGCACTATGTCTTGAGTTTCTTTGCTCGCGCGATGGGATAATCTGATCTGGAGCCGAAGGAAAGTCGTCCAGCACTAAGATGGGTACCTTTGTAGTCTTTTTTTTCACCTGGTTTAGCCTCCTCTCTCCCCCACCCTCATCCCCTTTACATTTTTTTTCTTTTTTGCTTTACATTAAATTACCTGGCCTAAGTTCAGTCATTGTGGATAATTCCGGAATATTGCAGCCATGGTAACAAGATATCACGTTTACATTTTATAAGCAGTAACTGTAGATTTCATTTAGAAACCCTTGTTTTTTTTTTGTGTTATGGAATAAATTGTCTGGACTAAGATCAGCTGTTTTTTTGGAAAATACTGGCCTATTGTTGCTATGGTAACTAGATGGATGCTACGTTGTTGTTTTTTTTTAGACAGTACATTTAGTTCTGATTGTAAATTCACCATAATCTTGTTTACAACTATCTGGAGTATATTTCAAATATACCTGAACTTTAATGCATTTATCATATGCACCTCTAGAAAAAATAACTCAAAACGCACAAATAACGAAATTTACAAAATGTAAGCAAAGGTAAACAGCATACATAAAAAAAAGATATTTTTAAAATGTATGCGATTTAAGTAAAAAAAAAATATACATGGTCGTCATGAACCAAGGGGCATAAGCCTAATTGTAAAAAGAAAAAAAAAGTTGTGTGGACTTTGCAGCTGTCCACGTGACATTTGAATAGATATACAGGTCAGTATGAGGTCGGGATTAAATGATAGTACAACAAGAAGCAACTAGGTCTCAGGTAAATTAATTGGTTTAAACTTGCGACAAGTACTCATCAAAGAATCGAAATATAAATAATATACATGGGGGCACACAGAACTAAATATGTGGTCCTCAAGTACTAAATATGTGGGCCCCTACTACTAAATATGTGGGCCCCAAGTACTAAATATTTGGGCTCTTAAGTTCAAAATATTGGACCCTAAGTACTACATATGTGGGCCCCAAGTGCTAATATGAGGGCCCCAAGTACTAAATATGTGGTCCCCAAGTACTAAATATGTGGGCCCCAAGTACTAAATATGTGGGCCCCAAGTACTAAATATGAGGGCCCCAAGTACTAATTATGTGTGCCCCAAGTACTAATTATGTGGGCCCCAAGTACTAATTATGTGGGCCCCAAGTATTGAGAAGTTTCTGGTAGAGAAGTGGACTGGTCAGTCGAAATGTGGATGTCGATCCTAAATGATAGTTGATGACGTAAGACTATTGATCATAAATCTTGTTTTTGCTGATAGATACACGTTGTTGCTTCGTTTAATATAGCTCAATATTCAGCAGATGTGTTTAATTCTGTAAATATATGCCTGTGTTACTGGAGATCTGGTGTTTATTACATAGATGTTCTTGTGTAACAGTTATTGATAATGAGAGAGATAGAGCGAACGATAAATATATTTGAATCAACATTATTTCTCTTTCTACTTTATTACCTGGAAGACCGAACATTACACTTAACACATTGCAAGCCACACACACAAAAAATATATGCAAATCAGTTTATATATATATATATCTACAGTTAAAAATAGTTAACTCAGACTGCTTTGACCTTAAACAGCCTATAATCAAAGTTTCATACCACTAGAATATAAATTTCATTGTTATGTCAAGTGAAACATCAGCTAACCTTGACGCCACTGAAAAACAGTTATAACCGCACACACACAATCAAATATAAACACTCAAAACAAACAAAAAAATGCAACACATCTACAGCTCAAAACAAAATCTTTTTTTTTGTTATATAATTACTTGACAAAGTTCATGTTTTTATTTTTATTATTCTCAATGAAATACTCAGCAGAGCCAAACCTTTCAACTGTGGCAAGTTTATTTCTGTGATCAACTTCAATTGAAAGTGACTCACAGAACTTGTTACGTTTTAAATGCATGTGCATGATGCAGTGAACCGAGGTGTGAGATTAACCTTGGCTGGCCCGGTTACCTGCCTGGACGGGAAGTTCAACATGACATTGAAGGATGATGTGGGGGGGGGGGAGGGGGGAGGGGGAAGGGGTATTTTATTAGCCAGTGTATGAAATTCAAATTTACCATCTGCATCCTCATCCCACCCCTAACCTCAATATCCTCCTTTATTTGTGTTTACATCTTTTTTTCTTCTTCTGATATTTGCAATCTGTCTATCCAGTATATATATCCCTCCCTCCTTCCTTCACTCCTCCCCATCTCTGTCTGTCTGTCTGTCTGTCTCTCTCTCTCTCTCTCTCTCTGCATCCGTTTACTGAAGGTACCAGGTATTTTGCTGGTTATTTGTTTTTATTTTCTTTACAAATTCACAATTTTAAAATATTTCTCACTCGTACAGAACAAGTTCTTATTACACTGCAGCACATGAAAATACAGAGCAACACATTATAAACAAAACACATCAAAACACAGTACAAAGCATATCGGTGAAACAAAGTGCAGACAACAACAAACACAATACATCTGCAACACATCACATAATAAAACACCACATCACGATGAACTAACTACGTCATTTCTCAACTTAACACACAATGCCTCTAATAGCATATCAACACTGAGCATGTATTGAAAACACATCCCGAACAAATTATTTAGTAATGTGATTTAAAGCATTAATTTCAATAAGTAATTTGTACATCTAGAGTGAAGAGTCTACAGACTAACATCTAATTTGCTTCAAGATTATATATAAAACAAACAAAAACAAGCAAAAACCTACCCATCTATGTCGGGGTACTTATTTTAATAAAAATTGCTCACTTGAAATCCATATTTTTTTTTAAAATTCACTTGTGATCCCTTTCAGCTAAATCTTGACAATGCTAATCATAGATATAAAGAACTAGATCAACCACACTTATCATTTAAGTCCTAAAACGGAAGTCGTTCATGGACATACTTCTTGGTCCACCGCCATTTTTTTTTTTTGGTGCTCATTTTACACTGACATACATAACTCACATTGATAAAACAAAAAAAAATATTTTACGGCGAATTTTTTTTTTATATCGATGATGCTAATTATACTTTTTTTTTTAGTTTTGAAAGAATAAAATCTCTAATGTTTTCGCACACTTTAACAATTTAATTAATTTGGTAAGTCCATATTAGACTAAAAAAAAAAAGCTTTACTATTTTGTTCCCTTATGAACCGGAGCTATTCTTAGTTTTTATTTGACACGACGATTTCAATGTGTGATGGTGCCCGAGTAGTGTAGATGCTCGACTGTTGACCTGAGAGCCTTGAGCTCGAGACAAGTTTTCCAGGTCCTAGTTAAAGTTGTTTAAGTCCCACAAGTCCACCCAGCTTTAAATGGTCTTTTAAGTTGGGGAAGGAAAGGCGGCTGGGCGGTTGTGATAAATACTCAACCTCTTCACGTGCCGAGGTTATGGCAACAGGTGAACTGTACACTTCATCAATTGAGGACACACACATAGCACCAACCCACAGATTAGATGTACCAACCCGGTCCAACCCACAGATTAGATGTACCAACCGGGTCCAACCCACAGATTAGATGTACCAACCCGGTCCAATCCACAGATTAGATGTACCAACCCGGCCCAACCCACAGATCAGATGTACCAACCTGGTCCAACCCACAGATTAGATGTACCAACCCGGTCCAACCCACAGATTAGATGTACCGACCTGGTCCAACCCACAGATTAGATGTACCGACCCGGTCCAACCCACAGATTAGATGTACCAACCCGGTCCAACCCACAGATTAGATGTACCAACCCAGCCACAGAAAGTGAAACTAATTAAAAACTTATTAAAATGGGGTTAAAGCAACAACAAAAAAAATTTGGAATCATTCCAGAGTGTCCTGCCCTTGCCAGCTACAGTTTGTTTTAATTAGTTATTAGTTTTTCTTACAGACTTAAAAAACACTTGGTCGTTTATTCTTTTTTTTTTACCTTTTCACAGATCATGGCCAGTTGACTTTAACTAATCAGAAGAAATCTACCCATCAACACAAACCCACTCAACAAAACAACCAACCACCCAACAACACACCAGCCTAGCAACACAATTTTTAGCCAACATACTCAGGCACCAGCACACCCACGCACCAACACACCTATCAACCAGCACACCCACGCACCAACACACCTATCAACCAGACCACCCATCCACCAACACACCCAGCCATTAACACAGCCATTCAACAGCACACCCACGCACCAACACACCTATCAACCAGCACACCCATCCACCAACACACCTATCAACCAGCACACCCATCCACCAACACACCCAGCCATTAGCACAGCCATTCAACAGCACACCCACGCACCAACACACCTATCAACTAGCACACCCACGCACCAACACACCTATCAACCAGCACACCCATCCACCAACACACCCAGCCATTAACACAGCCATTCAACAGCACACCCACGCACCAACACACCTATCAACCAGCACACCCATCCACCAACACACCAAGCCATTAACACAGCCATTCAACAGAACACCCACGCATCAACACACATATCAACCAGCACACCCATCCACCAACACACCTATCAACCAGCACACCCATCCACCAACACACCCAGCCATTAACACAGCCATTCAACAGCACACCCACGCACCAACACACCTATCAACTAGCACACCCACACACCAACACACCTATCAACCAGCACACCCATCCACCAACACACCCAACTATTAACACAGCCATTTAACTGCACACCCACGCACCAACACACCTCACCGCCAAAACGACCAAGAGATCATCAGATAACCACAGATATAAACATAACCAAGAGATCATCAGATAACCACAGATATAAACATAACCAAGAGATCATCAGATAACCACAGATATAAACATAACCAAGAGATCATCAGATAACCACAGATATAAACATAACCAAGAGATCATCAGATAACCACAGATATAAACATAACCAAGAGATCATTAGATAACCACAGATATAAACATAACCAAGAGATCGTTTGATAACCACACACACCTAGACAATATCAAGATAACATATTTGGTCCAATAATATAAAAAAAGTTAACATATTCTTATCCTATAAAGATAATGTTTCTACAAAAAAGTAGTCTATTTATACATTGCTCTGAACAATCCCCCCTCTCTCTCTCTTTCCAAGTGGGGAGGACTTTTCATAAATACAGTTGTTGGGCATATACGCTATTAGGTGTCTTAGAGCCATAAGTAAAGACTTCCAGAAATGTTATGGGCCCTATGCAAAGGTACCTAGAGAGGGCCCTCTTAGTAAAAGATTGAAAATGAATTAATGCTCAAAAGGGACCCCCTTTGAAATATAATTGGATACATGAATATGGCATTATGATCAGTTGAGTAAGTGTTTTTTTTTTTATTATCCTACAGAGCGCAGGTCGATAAGTTGTTCAGACATTAGCTGCAAGACACCGATGATACTAAAGACATGGGAGGGCGAATGAGAGATATTATTCAACTTAAAAACTCAACAAGTGTTTACAATCTTAAGATGGCTATTTACACTTCCCCGAAAATCGTTTGATGTTGGCTATATATAATATTTATATATATATATATATATATATATATATATATATATATACAGTCGATTCCGCTTAATTGGGACACATCGGGACCGAGGCTTTTTGTCCCAATTAAGCGGCTGTCCCAATTAAACATACACATTTACTATTGGCTTCTTGGTTTGGTTTCTTTGAGATTTGTCCCAAATAAGCGGCTGTCCCAACTAAGCTGTGTCCCAATTAAGCGGAATCGACTGTATATATATATATATATATATATATATATATATATATATATATATATATATACTAGTTGCAAGTACCCGGCTTTGCCCGGGTTTACAATAAGGTTTTCTGTTTACCTTCTGTTTTCTCCCTACCCCCTCTCTCCCTTCCTCTCTCTCCTCCCTCCCTTTCTCCCTCCCTCCTTCTCCCTCTCTCTCCCTCCCTCTCTCTCCCATTTCTCTCCCCTCCCACCCTCCCCCCTCTGCCATCTCCCCCTCTCCCCCTCCTTCTCTCCCCCTCTGTCCATCCCCCCCCTCCCCTCCTTCTCTCTCCCCATTCCTCCTCTCCCTCCCTCCCTCCCTTCTTTCCTCCTCCTCCTCCCTCTCCCCTCTCCACCTCTTCCTCCCTCCCTCTTCCTCCCTCCCCTCATTCCCTCCCTACCCCCCCTCCCTCTCTTCATCTCTCTCCCTCCCTCTCTCTTCCACCCTCTCTCTCTCTCCCTCTCCCCCACCCTCTCTCTCCCTCCCTTCCCCTCTCTCTCCTCCCTACCCCCTCTCTCCCTCCCTACCCCTCTCTCCCCTCTCCCTTCCTTTCTCTTCTCCTTCCCTCCCCTTTCTCTCTCTCCCTCCCTCTCCCCTTTCTCCCTCTCCCCCTCCTTCTCTCCCCCTGTCCATCCCCTCCCCTCCCTCTCTCCCCCTCCCTCCCTCCCTCCTACCCCTCCTTTCCCTCTCTCTCCCCCCTGCCCCCTCTCTCTCTCTTTATTCTCCTCCCTCCCTCCCTCCCTCCCCTCCCCTCTCTCTCTCTCCATCCATATATATATATATATATATATATATATATATATATATACTTATTATTATGGCTTCACACTTCTTCTAAAATCCTTCTTCGTTCCTTTACCATCCTCAAACTGTACAAATCAGAGAGCATGAAAAAACAACAACAATTCTTTGCATCACAAAGGCACAATACAGCACCAGCGCGCAAGTTCTATTAGATCATAAGGAAATGACGTCACAGAGGAATTTTATTTATGGCGCCGTCGAGATTACTTTAATATAGTAAAATACTAAAATAAAAAAAAATTAATTACAATTAAACTACCCATCGAGATGAAACGAAACCTGTCCTATAACCTTCCCCATGTAATTATGTGTATGTGTAACAAATTTCACGTCATCTGTTTTTCTGGATCTTGAGTTATAAGGGAACAGACAGACAGACAGACAGACAAAAAATGCGTCTTATAAGTATAGAGATATACTTCTTTTTTTAAACTTCAGCGCATGAGATGCATACTTCATGTAGAAGAATTAAACACATCACCGTAGAAACACCTTCACCAATCCATAAAAAGGGAAAAGATATTGTAGCGGGGAAGAGGAGGAGGAGGAGCGAATTTTTTTTTAGGTACACAGTTAAAGATGTGCTGCACTGGCATAGATATGCAACATACATCTCACGCGTATTATTTTATGAACACTGAGAACATGGAAGGGGTGGAGAACAGGCTTGCGGAGCCGCCATATTTTTTTTTCGGCTCCGGCTCCGGCTCCCACAAATTTGACGGCTCCGGCTCCCTATTAAGACAAAAATGTTTGTAATTGCTTCACGCTAACATCCCGCTGATAAAAAGTTATGCAAATTTCGCCGCGTTCATCCCCATAGTCAGGAACTTGAAAAATATACGCATTGTCCTTTGTCGGTTTTAGTAAAAACAAAGCATTTTAGTGCATCCAGAAACGTATCATTATTTTCGATCGAGGTTACACTAGTCGCCATTTTCATAAGTACTAAAAAGTTATTTCAATGATCAAATTAGCAAATAGTAAATTGATACATTATTTAAAATATTTTAAAGACTTCAGTATTTATATTTATTATTGATAAATTCGAAGTGACTATTCGGTCCCGGGCAGGCCCGTAGCCAGGATTATTGCATTGGGGGGGGAGAATTTTTTTCGGCGGGGGGGGGGGCGGGTGCCGAAGAACTGATTCTGAGGTACAGCGGCGGATCTAGACAACTTTGACGGGGGGGGGGGCAAACTTTGACCCCGGGGGGCGGGGCGAAACTGTTTTCATTGTTGAAAATTGGTCTTTGAACAAAAAAATATTTCGATGATTTAATGATGTATTACCTAAACTTGCGATACCGGGGGGGGGGGGTACATGCCCCCCGGCCCCTCCCCATAATTACGCCCCCTGGTGGGGTAGAAGAAATGTTCGGCGGGGGGGGGGGGGGGCGAAGATGGAGGTGCGAAGCGCCGAAAGCTTGCGAACGGAGAGGAGGGGTTTTGGGAGGGGACCTCAGTGAGTCCCTTCCCCAAGAAATTTTTTGCAGTTCCATATCTGGAATGGTGCATTTTAGAACCGATTGTTTAGCTATTAATTAGAAATATATAATTTTAACTACGTTTCAATAGTGCATGGCATGTTGCAGTTTTGTTATAAATAATTTAAATAGTAGAGAGTTTTAATGACAAAAATTTATTGAGGCTGAGCAATTTCTGATTCCTGTTATAAATATATTGACCTTTTGTTCTGCTACACAATTGTTACATAATAGATACCTGATTTATATCATTATACTGTTGGTTAAACGTACAACCCGGGAAGAACGACAAAGATCACGAATATAGCTTAGCTATTTGTGTGATATTTCTGATAAAATATTGAAAACAAAGAACAGATCTATTAACAACAAATTGACCAGTCGCAATTATTCAATTTAAAATAAAATTATTTCTGCTAAAAAGTAAATTTGCAAATTAAATAACATCACTCAGAAATCACGGAGTTTGTACTTTATTATTTTATTATACATTTTAAGTGAAGTCAGAAGTCAATATTATTTTATTAACTTATTTAAGTTGCTAGTTGTCCTCAGAAGATATCAATATATAAAACTATTACAAGGTTACGAACAGGCCCACCGACAGAAATTTCGGGCCCTGGGCAGGGGTGACACGGGCCCCCGTGCTGATATTAATATTTTCAAAAGTTGATTGGCCAGCTCAGTCCGGGCCCCTAAAACAAAATTGAACAAAATGATTGATGTTTTATAGCCGTTATTATTAAAATTTTGTCAAAAAGCTCAAATCATGCACCGGGGGGGGGGGGGGCTCAGGTCATGAACGGGGGGGGGTCAGCCCCCTAGCCCCTTCTGGCTACGGGCCTGGACCCGGGTACCAACAAACTCCGATTTTTTTTCGGACCCCATCCCAATAAAGTCTGATTGTTATTCGGACCCGTGGCAAATATGCACTTAGCTTAGCTATACATAAACTTTATTATTGTTTTTTTTTTAAATTGTTTGAATTGTATGATTTAATCGTTACTCGGTGTCTAGGGTTTCACTAAGCTGACTCTGTATTATTATTTTTTCGGGTTCCGTCTAATAAAGTTTAAATATAGCTAAGCTTAGTGCATATTTGGCACGGGTCCGAATAACAATCGGATTTTATTGGGACCTGGGTCCGAATAGCCACAGCCTTATAAATTTATCTGCTCTATCTCAGATATTCTGTTTATAATATAATTGTTAAATACAGAAGGCTATCATTTTGGTTTTAGTCTTTTACAAATTGTAGGAGGCAAACAATCAAACAAATTTGTAATTTTAAAGCTAAACAAAAATTCATTTGGGAGCCGTGGAGCCGCCAGATTTTTTCGGCTCCGGCTCCGGCTCCAGCTAAAAGTGGCGGCTCCCGGCTCCTCGGCTCCGGCTCAGTCTCCGGCTCCGCAAGCCTGGTGGAGAGTATAATTTGTCAAAGGAAGTGAAGAGGCGGGTTGGTGAACGGTAATACCCGTTGTACCAGCTTGAGGAAAAAAAAACAATTCAACAACAACCTGGTTGGCCTGGTTCAATTAAGCTCCTAATCTTTTTTTCACCTTTAATCATTGCTGTGCACGGGATTAGCCGGATGAGCAGGATGCACAAAAGTTCACTAATCTCAAACCCAACTGTTACATCGTGAAGCTGTTGTCTGTTACGTATCACATGCTCGGCAAATTGGTGTGGGCATTTCAAAGATAAAACTTTAATACCTGAAAAAGAGATTCGTGTCTTCAACAAGTGTTTGTGTTCTGCTGTGTACGACTTTTTAAAAACCAGTTCTTTTGGGAGGATTGCCTCCATTTTATCTTAGATCCTTCTTGTCGCGCGCGTACACACACACACACACACACACACACCAAATCGTTAAGTCACTATATAGAAGATTTCTGTAAACAACAATACCCCGAAAGGTAAGGTTCCCCCATGGCATATGCTCGGACTGCACTACATTTGCACGACCATGGTCTTGGATGGCGTAACAAGATTGGGAGGGTGTGGGTAGGGTTCGAAGTCGCGTAACGTTACGCGTAAGTTACCGTAAATTACGCGTAATTTACGGTAACGTAATTTTGGAAAATTACGCGTAAATTACGGTAAATTAAAAATGCATATTTGACGGGTATTTTTAATTGTTTCTGTCGCAATTCGTTGTTTTAACAGTGGCGATTAATTAATTACAGT
Source organism: Bulinus truncatus (assembly GCA_021962125.1). Taxonomy (NCBI): domain Eukaryota; kingdom Metazoa; phylum Mollusca; class Gastropoda; family Planorbidae; genus Bulinus; species Bulinus truncatus. The sequence continues at coordinate 2,310,955 of JAGDYQ010000019.1, read as the reverse complement.
GATTAGGAGTACCATCTACATCCAGCCACAAGCCTAAACCGGAAGTATTCGTTTGGTAAAACAGCGTAAACCGCACAGTATATTGTTTGTTTTAATCGTTTCAGTAAACATAATAAAATAAATATTTTCAATAAGGAAGCCAAAGTCTGGTTAAAAATAAGACAAAATCATAAAAATTTTCGATTAAGTACACAATGCCGCCATGAGCTGTATGGCAAGCGGCCGCAAGCCAAACGGGGAGGTTATAAAATAAAAAAATCCAAAAAAAAAGGTTTTTTTAAACATTATCTACAGTACCGTACCCAGGATTTTGTTTTGTGGGGGGCGGCTGTTCCAAGTTTTTAAAGGCAAATATTTGTCAATTTTTTATGAGTTACTATCAAAATAACATTTTTTTTTTGGGGTGGAGGGAGGGCTGCAGCCCCCCCCCCCAGCCCCCCTCCCTCCCCCACCCTGGGTACGGCCTTGATTATCTATATATGTTCCAAATGTCATGAAACGTATAGAAAACATTTTACTGTGTATAGTGCTTACGTAGATCGCGTCGGACGTATTACGCTGCGTATTGCACCCACGTCGCTGTAAATGGAAATGAGATTGCTGACCAATTGGCAAAATCTGGCAGCAAAGAAATGCAAGTAGATGTCCCTCTAAATGCAGAAGAAATGAAAAGCTGTATAAATGAACAAATCCAACAAAAATGGATGAATAATCACCCAGATCATGACAAAAACGACCTATTATAATCTTCCCAGACAAGCCCCAAAATATTATCTTCAGACTCAGAACTAGGGCACAACAGACTAAGACAGACATGTTCCAAAGGCTAGGCATTGGAAACAGTGAGGACTGCCACATGTGGGATGTCTCCAGAGAATGCAGAACATTCTCCAAACATGGTCCTTTACATGACACAGCTCGCAACAGGTTCTGGCCACAGATGACCTCCTTCAATCAAAAACTTTATGGGAGCGAGACGGACCTGGATGCCACCGTGCAGTTCATCATAACTATAGGCCTGGTCGTTTGAAATCCTCCATAATCATATATCGAGAACAAAGAAGAAGAAGCTGTATTTCGCTGCGGATTGCATCCGCGTTGATCGCGTGTGCCGATTTTGCTGAGTTCGGCACCCGCGGCTGCGGCCATTATTTCGCGGCGCATTGCACCCATCCAGAGTCGACCGTATTAGAAGGTATTACTCAGCCAAAGATGGCCGCCGCTGATGCAGTCAGTACACGACGAAATACGTGGACGACGGGCAAATTAGTATGACCAGTAAATTACAAGTAAAAACCTTTGAAAACATTATTAAAAATACACCACCTAGCAATCAGTGAGCGTGAGCAACAAAAGGGAACATAAATTTTCAAGTAATTGGGCATTAATGGTACGCGTAATTTTGGCGTAACTTACGCGTAAATTACGCGCCAATCTTACGCGTTATTTTCGAACCCTAGGTGTGGGTGGTGTGGGGGGAGCGGTCAACTATATGTTAAGGAGGGGGACATCTGCCGATGTTACCATTGCCAGGGCCAATGTCGTGGGGGGCCGGGCATTGTTTGATTTTCGCAAAATTTTTTTTAACCAATACATATGCGAGATAGTGCGCTGTTTGAATTTGAATGAGATGGTGAGCTGTTCGGATTTGAAGGAGATGGTGCGCTGTTTGAATTTAAATGATATGGTGCGCTGTTTGAGGGCTCCTATGATATGCACAACGGTTTGGGGAGGGGGCAGGGCGGGGGGGGCAGAATGTCCCCCTGACGAGAAGATTTGATGCTATTGTAGACGACTACTGTATCACCCCATCACGCCATATGTGATATGCTAATAAATCTAATAAAAAGCAGAAAAATCTTAAGTTATCGATCCTTATATGGGTTTCTTGGGGGCGGGTGTTAGTTAAGGCTTTCAGTCATTGTGCAGGTGTAGTGGGTGTGTAGGTATACAAGTGCGCTGTAGTTAAACAGTAGAATACACCTATGTTCCCTCTAAGGTGGGTGGTATGAAGTGAGCAAGAAATTTTGTCTCTGACCGACACTTTGTTTGAGGCCAAAATTTGTGATCGATTTTGCTGATGTTGTCCGTCACGGAGTGAGCGATCGTCGTGTAGTATGGAGCGACGCCTACATTAATGTGTATGGGGTGGTGTGTGGTGAGAGCTTTGATCGCTCATGCTCTCAGCTTTAGAGGGGGGCACATGCCGGAATACACTGTGGGGTTGGGGGATACACATGTGGGGAGAGGGCTGCAGTGGAAATGATCCATTGACTTATTTTTCCTTTTGATTATAATTTTGCTGTGGGATTACATACTCTGCAAAACTAGCATAAACATCTTGTCCACCTGAGTCCCCCCACCTCATTCTCCAACCTGTTTCTTGCCAGTAACTTCTTCAGTCTCACCATGCACATCCCCACCTCCCCGCCTTCAAGGTAACAGACGTTTGATCCACCACTCGACAATGCTTTATAGCAAAGCCACGCCTCCTTTATCTTCGAGTGAAAGTATCCGCTCGAAGGTTGTTCTTCTCTTCAATATAGTATCCGCTGGGGGGTTCACGCACCTAGTACCCGCTAGTATCTTTCACGTCATAAGGTATCCCCTTGAATCCCTGCGAAGGAGCCACGTCATAGTATTGCATAGTAATTTTCACGGGCATTCTGGCAGCAACATTGACGATCGCCATCCTGCTTCGCCCATCCAACCCAAACGGGGGGGGGGGATATTACTTTCTGAATTCTCGTGTAAGCTTGAGTAATAACTTTTAAGGAATACGAACATACTATGGAATTTTAGCATACGAATTCCAAGGTATGGAAGTTGGTTAAAGAACTCCACCAACTTTCATACTTAAACTGTAGTTAAGATTTTAATCAATACTATACATTCTAAATAGGTTTAAAAAATGTGGGTAAAATAATTTTTTTTTCATCTTCGAGCCGCTTTTTTTTTGATGGACAAAGATAGTCAAAGCAGCGGCAGGCGAACATACTGTGAAGGTGTCTATATGTCGATACTATCTTGAGATTACTGTCGAAAAATGGTCGCTGCTTTGCTGGATGATAACTTTGAAGATGTTACTAATTTGGTTGCAGTTTGGTTTTGCTGTAGTTCTTGCTGGTACTTGTAGACTGTTCTTCCGAATCTTCAGACTCTTGATGTTCTGCCTCAGACTCGGAAGTTGACGTTGTTGCTGTTACCGTTACTGTTGTTGAAGTTGGCCTCAAGGACATTTTCTTCTTTGGATGGATGGATAGTTTTTGAACTATTATCCATCCCAGTTTTATACCCGACTTGTCCTTTGCTTTGATTTTAAAGATAATACAATCTTTTGTCCTCACTGCAGAGCCATTCCACATATTTTTGTGATGTCAAAAACTTCATTCAATGATCGTATTATCTCTTTTTACACATTTTTCGTAAGTCTTCAGCACATGATCCAGTTTTGCCTGTACGACTTGAATTGATAAATGTGGAAAATGTAATTCTTTTTGCCATAAACTTGTTACTTCTTCTCATTTTGCTTTAGGCGTTCTCGTGTCCCTTTGATGGATTCTCCGAGGAACAGATAGCGACCAACAATTGGGATTTTGAGTGGTATCCTAATGTTATCTTCCAGTGATTTTTCTTGTGGTGGAACAGTGAACTTTTTCTGTGTGACTCATAAAATCGTACGAGATTCTTCATCCAGATCGTCTTCTTTCTTTTAGTATTGGAAGCACTTTTTTTATAGGACATTATGATTGAAGATACTATTTGAAAATATTTTTGAACGGCAGTAATAATAAATATAAGTGTTATTGTGCTTCTATATTATTTGGCTACAATCTAGCCAATACAGATTCATATATAAATATGAAATAAATAACAAATATGAAGCAAAAGATTCTCACAACGATCGGACTGTGGCCTTTGTTCCATTTAAAACAATGCACGATTAATTGATGCGTAAGTTAAGTAAAAGTATGGGCAGCACTAAATAGATCAACCGGGAATTAGCTAAAGGTTGAAAAATATATTGGCATATGAATATCCGTCATTCGAAGTTATATTTATTAATAGTTAAACTTTTCAACTAACTAAAAAAATGTAGTTTAACTTATAGTTAGCAGTTAATTAGCTAACTAGTTGCCCATCACTGATTATATACCATTTTTAAAATTTCATTTTGCGGGTGACCTTCTTTGAAAATTAATCGTAATAAAACCAATTTTCATTACTTTTGAGCAAAAGTTCATCGATTTTTTCATCGATATATATATAATTTTGGAATGCACTTTGTATAATCTTTTGTCGGCCCTGCTTTTAATAATGTTTTTAAGTTTGGATTTTAGATCTTTAGAATTAGAAATTAGAAAATAATACTACCATCTAAAATATGTAGCTTTATTTGGTTACTATTAAAATTATTGAATGACATACATGAAATACACAAGACTAGAGAAACTAAATGTAAATTTACGCATACAAATACCAAATTTGTTACAAAAGAAATATCTGAGCTAAAAAGAAAAACAAAACTTGTTAACTAACACAAATTATCATAAATATTACATTAGCTTCTTAAATTTGAATGTAAAAATTTACCTTTTTTTCTAAGAGATACAACATCTCTCATGTACATCGATAAGTTTAAACAGTCTGAAATCGTCTTTATACCCAACTTTATGGACTGGAGCCCCACATCTTAGTGAACATGTACATGTTAAATAGATCATTTCCTCATCATTTCGTTGTCCACCCATGGGCCAATACTCACTTGTTTTGAACAACCACGAACGTGAGATACTATCAGTCTCAGCATTTTAATACTTCGCTGTATACCAAATGTTGATTCAAAGTAAACAGATTTATAGGCCTGTAAAAATTTTTCAGTTAACTTTGTTAGTTTTTCTGCTACATTTGTATCACATGTCACACATCTCAACACACATGTATCACTTCTTCCACATCGTATATCATTAATGATGAACTTATTAGCTTTGACTTTGACCACCGGACTGTCTTCTCTGTCATAAAAAAATATTAAAGATGTGCTTCTTGCCTCAATATCATCATATACCATATGCCTTGCCGTAATCACATCAAACTCCCACCACTCGTGTCTAGCGTTTTTATACTGCTGGCATTTATGACACCAACATTTCGACTTATTATTTTTTGTATATGTGAATTTCTCCACTTTACTAGAGATCATTCCACTTCCTGTCCTTATGTCTGTTTTGCCTTTTATATTGTAAAATGGATACATATCTAACATATCTATGGTTCTTTCCCAAAATTTTGGCCTACTTGGACTGGTCATTTTAACTTCGACTTTCACTGTCAGGTCTGAAGTTGCTCTTATATATTCAACCGTTTTGTGGTCACGATGAGATTTAGGTAGATGGTCTATGGAAAAATGTTCAATGGGTATAAAGTTTGTATCCACGTGATTACAGCCGCAAACGAAAAGTTTGTTTAGATCAATGACGCCACATTCTGACACCTGATGCTCTTGAACATCTGGAGAAATAAAATTACTTATATGAGAAACAAACGAAATGGTTATCTTTACGTCTTTTCATTGACTATTCATTTAAAAATTTCGAACATATTTGCTACTAAAGATATTTTAAGTGCAATAGACCTACTAATATTATCACAATAATTTTGTTTACTACTGTCTCTCGTAACAAGGAAAATGAATTATATTTTTAAACTATTTAATCCCAACATCTATAAATAAATCTTTTAAATCTTAAGTCTTTCTGTCTGCCGTAGATCGAAAAGAGAATTAATTGATTTGTTGTGTATTGTGTATGATTGACTGGCGTGTTTGAGTTGGATTGCATGGGTTAGGAAGATAGTTTCGATGTTGTAGCTGCGTAAGGACTGGGTGTTGGGTGACGGGTGAGACCAGTAGAGCACTGCGGTGATGGGTGAAAGGTCATTGTGTTAATGTATATGAGGTTGATGACGCGTGAAGAAGGACAGAAGATAATTGATTGAGATCAGATATGTTATTGATGAGTGTGTTGTCGTGTTCATTAGGAAACCGGAGTTGAGCTCGCGTCATTTGGATAAAGATTTATTAAAAACTATTTGACAATACTTGTTGTTGGGTTTGTTGCTTTAGTATATAGTATTAATTGTGAAGGCCATGGCCTTCCACTCTATCTTTCTCTCCAATAAAAATGTAACGAAGTTAGAAATACCTGATTCAATATGTTTACGTACTAAGGACGTTAAAATATAAATATAGTATTAGTGAATGTAATAATAATGCTATCACATCGGATTACAAAAGATCGTCTTAAAAAATTCGCTCCATCAGCATCAAAGATACATCGTCCTCACTCGAAGGTAACAAATCATTTCTTTCCGGAAAATATAAAAACCCGGATCTCGCATTAGCTTTTACGAAACTGAGATCAGGAAAAATGTACAAAACTATACCTTTACAGTTGTGATTATTTCTTTTGTGTTTCAAAACTGTGCATAAACCCTTACACAACAGCTTCTTGCTCGCGTCTAGATTCGATACATTTTATAAAAATTACAATTTTTAATAGTTTCTGAGGTTTTAAATTTAAAACTTATGCCTGAACTCTTCATCGTAAGATGAAACCAATCATAATAAACAAATATTTTTTTTTATAACCAGATAAGATTATGTTACTCAGACTATGTGTAAGATAGATAAATAATCGAGCGATTTTGAATATAATTGTAATAACAGTTATTTTGAATGGTCTTTTCTGCATCAAGTTGATGACCCATCCCGACCTCTATGACCTTACGATAGATGTTTTAACGATTATAAATTGTCTATGACCTGTATTCTGTTCAAATCCACTATATAAAGCAGCTCCCGCACCAACTGGCTCCTGAGTTTTATAGTTTCCTGCAAAATGCGAATTTATGCTTTATTTAATGTAAAAATAAATGTTCTTAGTAAGTGAAATTGCAAGCATGTAACGCACACACACAAACAAATCACAGGAATCTCACACGTACCCTTCCCCGATATTTATTTCTATTAGCGTACTGCTCATCAACTGCAAAATGTCTGTCTCTTAGCTAGGGGCTTCTATATCGTTTTATATTAGGCTCAAAATTTATTTTAGTTTTTAATACAGAAACGTTTCAGTATCCTATATTTAAATTACTCCACACTGTATTTTTTTACCTATACATTAAACAATTGAGTTCTGTTTTATTAATCTATAAAATGATAAACAAACACTAAAGTAAAATTTGATTTGATCTGTAAAATGGAATCAATAACACCCTCTCATATTACTGGTAGTAACGAAAACTGATTTCCCTGAAACCCCTACTACGTCAATTATGACTTGAACGACCTTTAACCCGAGATTCTCACCTTTATTGGACTGTACACTACAGTGTTTCAAAAAATTTTTTTTTTCAAATTTAACCGCATAGGGCATTAATGGATGAGGATTGATGTATTAGGTAACCAGTAACAATTTCAGTCAAAAAGATTGACATTAACAGACTGCTCAAAGGGTCTTCTTCTTTTTGGCATATTCGTAAGCAGGGACTAAGCGTGAGTTTTGCCGGTCTAACTTAGAGAAAAATTGATTGATGATTTTTATATATAAAAAGCACAAACGACTAAATATATTTGTATAAATTATTGGGCTAATATACACAATTTATATATAACTGATGTTATATATATTTAAACTTGTAGTCATTTTATTACTATTGATTATGCTAACTATATTCAATACACACAAGACCATTTTATAGCTATATAATGGTCCTGTGTGCATTGAATATAGTTAGCATAATCTTTCATAATAAAATGATTACAGTTTAAATATATATAAAATTTATTTATATAAATTGTATATATTATTAGTCCAATACTTTATACAAATATATAGATATTTGTTCGTTTGTGCTTTGTATTGGCTATTAAGTCATCAATCAATTTTTCTCTAAGAGTTAGACCGGCAACACTACACCTCGTCCCTGTTCGTAAGCCTATATGATGCAGTTTTGGAGTGGATTTTTTAAATTATCTTTGTAGTGTACTATTATTGACATTTAAATTATTAATTCCGCATTATTCATTCTGCAATGTACACTGCTGTGCGTTCTTTTTCTTTCAGATTTAGAGTTCAATTGTAATAATTAATATGGCATCTGTACCTCAAAAGACTTTCAAAACTAGATCTGAAATCGATGTCTGGTTGATTGGTCAACAGTTAGCATCTCTTGATTTAGTCACTTGTTCTAACAGCCTACCAACTATGGGGCTCACTCTGCGTCGTTTGCTTTATTACTTGAAGAGTCAGGAGCTCTCTCTCTGAAAGCTGCTCAAATGTGATCGATGAAGTTTTTGCTATATGGTTTATAGCGCACATCCAAACGACACAGAAACTAATGCTGTTGCCAAGCTGAAAGCATTGTACGAGAGATATGTTAAGCTTGGCAAGAACAAAGGCTGTCGAAGTGATAGGCAGATGGAGTTGAAAGTTGAATTTTTCCAGCTGATGAATCAACAACAGTATCACTGTCAACAAGTACAATATATAGAGCTAGAAAAAATGTTTGCCAATCAGTCACAGTAAACTAGAAGGAAATGTTTGTGCCAAGCACACCATTAGTTGCTCATTTTGATGGAAAATTACTACCAGATGTTGGTGGCCAATCAGACGAGCTAGTTGATCGAATGCCAATTGTTGTGTCTTGAGTGAAGGTTGAAGAGCTTCTGACAATTCTACAACTTCCAAGATCAACTGGTGAATTAATGGTTAAAGCTGTGGTTCAGATACTACATGAGTTGAAAGGTGTCCCAGAATGGCTGGCTGGTCTTTGTTTTGATACAAGTTCTAACACAGGAGTTCAAACTGGCGCCATAACAGTTATTCAGCGGATGTTTGACAAACGCCTTCTATTTCTAGCATGCCGTCATCACATTTTTGAAATAATATCAGCAGCAGTGTTTGACAAGTTGTTTAAATCATCTGCACCACACTTTACTGTTCAAATGTTTCAAGGAAACGTGACCGACCCTTGATACATCACGATTTGCTGCTATTGATGTCGATCCAGCTCATAGTTAACAAACAGTGAGAAAGCTTGGCGTTATGAGAGAAAAGCAGACCATGATGCTTAAAGGGGCCCAACATGAGTACACTATTATTTGATTAACAGGAATTCTCTATCAAAATAGTATATACATATATGTTACTTACTAACTGTATAACAAACATCATTTCATGTCTTATAGGTTCTTGGCTATACTGGGTCAAATACTGATGAAAACTGTCTGAAGTGCAATGTTTGGAAATTTTTTGGGCATTCTTTGTGCAAGCTACACTTGAGATAAATACATCATTCAACTCAGGATAAAACAATGAGTAAATACTGAAAATTTCAGTCTGATACCTCTTTTAGTTTTTGAAATATTCACGTTCAAATATCGCAAAAATGTAAATGTTACGCGAACTCGTGACTACCCTTAAAACTTTAAAAAATCATATCTCACAAAGTTTTTGACCAAATGGTCTGAAATTTTCAGGAATCACTCAACTTTAAATGTACAACAAGCCCTAATTTCAAAAAGATCTGAGAGGTCGGGTGAACAATTGTCAAAAAACTGGTTGAGTTGACATGGAATGACCCTTTTGCAAAAAAAAACTTAAAAGTTTGATGCTAATGAGCTGTCACTTAGACTCAATATTTTTTCCTATAATTTGGCCATCGTATTACTGACCCGAAACCTCACATTTCTGGTGGGTATGCGATAGTGAATTAAAAATTTTTTTCACCATTATCCTTTGAAACACTCTACTGTACACCTAATGGTGCGAAATTATGTCTGCTGGTACCCCTTACATGTACGTTTTTTTAATTAATTTGTTTTAAACGAAATTTACTTGTTGCTTCGTACAGACTTCCTGTATCCCATGGAGCACGCAAACCACCGTGGCTTTTAAAAATTTATTGTGCATCGGTTTTTTATGTGAAAAGAATCATATAATTACCAATATTTAATTGTAAAATGCTACACGATAATTTTAAAACATATTTTACTTCTTACATATTTAAAAAAATTACTATAAAAATTTAATTTATGGACAAATCAATATAGTCTATTAGGTATAGACCGATCGACTGGAGCCATCCCGGATTCAAACCACTGTGAGTATCATGATTTTTAAAAACCTGGTAAAAGTCCACATAGCTGTAAATGGGTATCTGAATTTAAGTCGAGAGGGGGAAGCGGTTGCTTTTGCAACCACACAGTCAGATGTCGTATAGTTAAATGATCGACTGTCGACCTGAAGGTCCCCAGTTTGACTCCTATGATTACCATTGGAATTTTCTGGTCAAGGTTAAAGTACCGCAATATTCCAGTGGTGCCTCTATGGCCATTATACTATCAACCATGGTGGGGATGAAAGTAGGAAACTGCCAAAACCGCCCCATTAGTGGTTTATATGAAATAAGAGATTGAAGAGATTGCATCTCATCTTTAGAGAGATTTCAAACACTTGTATTAAAATATTTTAATGCATTAAATACTTACCAGAAATTTCAGTTTCATCGATTGTATTTTCAATGCAAACCTCCTGAATACATTTTTCAGCTTTAAAGAAGAAAAAAATGAATCTTAGATAAGAATCAACAAATTGACATAGTTGTATTGAAATGATTTTCTCTGAAAATCTCTGTAAAATATCTGAATAAAATCTGGAGAACACAATTTACAGTTAATGATATATTAATTTAAAATAGCTCTAATCGCTTACCATAGTATTCTGTTGTTTATGTAACAACTTGTGATTTAACACGACTGAAAATCCTGGTGAGAGTCCCCAAGTCCACCTATTTTTAAATGGGTTCCTCACTTTCAGTTGTGAGTGGGAGGGGTGGGGGCAATAAGGGGCTGGGTGTTGTGCTAAACACGCATTCCCTTAGTACGCCGAGGAGGTTACAGAAAAAGTGGAATTCTACTCTTCATCACCCCCGGTGAGGTCTTAGAGCAGTGGTTTCCAAAGTGGTCCCTACGGACCCCCAGGTGTCCCTGGTGTCATTCAGGGGGTCCGTGGAAAATTAAAATTCATTTGTGGGTCCCTGAACAATTTTAGGGTGTCCCCGAAAGTTTTAGTGTAAATTAGTAAAATTATGACAACATCTGAGCGAAATGATGATGACGTGATTGCTGCTTCTTCTAACATTTCTTATATTGATTGCAAAGTGTCGAAATATGCATACTATTGGTGAAGAATGTATTTTACCATCTGTAGATGACGTAATACGCACAGTTTGCACTCAACCAGCTTTCGATAATATGAAAAGAATTCCACTGAGTAATAATACAGCAAAAAGAAGGGTTAATGAATTGGCTCAGTCCGTAGACAATTATTTATGTTATTTCTTAACTTTTAGCTTATGTAAAATTTGTAAAAGAGGAAAAATGTCAAGAATGTTTAAAAAAAAAGGTGAAACGTTATTTACTGAATTAACAAGATTGATCAATGTAAAAGCTTTACCCTTGACTAATAACATTTATGTTGCTACTGACAGTGCTCCGGCAAAGGTAGGAAGACAACGATGCTGTCTGGCATACTTAAAACAAGCTGCAACCAATGTATTTTAGTGTATTTTAGTGCATTGAGTCATTCATTGACATCATTTGGTCGCAAGAAATCGTAGTGGTCGTTTGCATCGAGCACTAGAAAAACATCGGGCGCATAAACACAAAATCCAGACCTGTCTAACATACTCTAATTTATATAAATGAAAACCTATTTAACATAATTTCACTAAATTAATATATTGATTCAATTGACTTTACAAGTATTATATTCTATATCAAGAGTTTAGTTTAAACAACACCATAATTAAATTGACATATTCATATGTATTTTGTTATCAAAGCTGTAATAAATGATCTGCAATATCATGACATTTCGAAAACCTTCTGTAATAATTCTTTTGGGATTTAATTTTTAACATTTGATTATTCTAATACTGTAATACAAACATTTACATAATATAAAATCCATGCAGCCAACGTTTTTCGTTTTATAAAAATCAGCTCTTATAAATTCTATCACCATGTGACAATTTATTCGAAATTATTTTCTGCTTTTTAGTACGCAAGAAGAACGTTGTTTTTTATAAAACATTTTTTTATAATGTAATTTTTATTCTCAACATTTTTGTCAAATGACGAAGGCTATAATCGTTTAATACTTCACAGAAGTTCGTTGGTTATCTAAAGTTGGTTTTTATAAATCTATTGTACGCGCTCTTTGATTAGGTGTTGGAATTCCTTGAAAGCAAAAACAACGAATTGCGAAACTACTTAACATATCCTATATGACTGATTCATTTGACAAATTTACGATACAAATAGGAACCTACAAGGTGACACATTAAATATAATTAACTAAAGCTTATGTCTGCGTTTGTTTCAAAACTTTTTCAGTGCAGACAAAACTTGGATAGAGAATACTGTTCACAGTTTCGAAATATTTCGACATTGCAAAAAAAATTGAAGATCAGATTGCTCATTGTCAACACTTAATGGTTTTTTATGCAGACCTGAAACAAAGATTTGAAGACATTCTTCACTTTGATATTCTTTACTGGGCGAAGAGCCCTTTCACGCTTGGACAAAGATGAATCCTTCGTAATATACAGGAGCAGCTTATTGAAATATCCACAAAAGAGGAACTTAAACCAATGTTTTAAGGGGGTAGGTACACCGAGAAATATCAAAAAAGATGATTTTTTTTAATTTTTGATATAACATTGGTATCAAATTAAAGGCCATTCCTTTCTGTAGTAATGTATTTTTCATAATTTAATACCTTTTTTTACGAATTTTCAAATCGACTATGGTAAGTTTGAATTTTTTCAAAAACTTTGGCTACTCATCGGATCGGTGTATAAATTAAAAAAACAATGAAAACCTCCCTATTTTTTTATTCATAATAAATGCCCCTATTCCCAGAATAGCATTGCATATGGCAGCCTCCTTGGTACACATGTGCGATTCAATTATTGGATAATTTAATAACAAAATATTTTGTAATTAACAAGGACAAAATTTTTAGTGACAAGAAATATTATAATTGTATATCCTGTATTATGGGTTATTGTACAGAAGTTGTTGACTTTTCGTCTTACTATTTGATAGAACGTTGGTTCAGTGACGTCATGAACTCATCACACACACACACACACACAAACATAAACCGACCTGAAATAAGTGCTCAAGGGGATTTTCAGTCACTACTCCCAAACGTCGAGCTAGACATAAATACACTCATATCATCTCACCAAGTTCATCCAAGTCAATATTTTTTTAACGGATGTTATAATTTCAATAAATACTTTGCAGCCAAATTTTTAATTTATACTTTTTATACCATGCATTTATACAGCTTTTTTTCCTTGGGTGTCTGTGGGCAAGTTTTGACTATAAAAGGAGTCCATGGGTCAAAATGTTAGGTGACCACTGTTTTAGAGTCTTAAGGGAACTCAACTTTACTAATGTAATTAGATAACAATAGAATTAACCAATAAGAGTAATTAATGGCCAATATACATATACAAACACCATTACCACCTTTAAAAGATTTTTTTATGTAATGTAAAGATTTTTATTAAAATTAATACTTTTTGTGTTTTACCCGCGCACGAAAAAGTAGCCCACCATTGAAGACAAGTTACTATGTCGAGCGCCACCCTGTATAAAAGACAGTTTCTACCTTTATTTTTTCGGTTTGACTTATTTATTAAATAATTATACCATCGTGTGGTTAGTGCTCGACTGTCAACCTGAAGGTCCCTAGTTTGACTCCTATGATTATCATTGGATTTTTCTTTTCAAGGTTAAAGTAACCGCAATATCTCCCGTGGTGCCTCTATGGCCATTGCACTATCAGCCATGGTGGAGTTGAAAGATGGAAACTGCCAAAACCGTCCCATTAGTTGTTTATATGATATAAGAGATTGAAGAGATTGCATCTCATCTTTAGAGATACTTCAAACACTTCTATTAAAATAGTTTAATGCATTAAATTCTTACCGAAACTTGTGAGTTAACACAACTTGATAGCTAAAGAAATAATATGCAATGTGAAATTTTTAGCATAGCGAAATACTTACCGGAAATTTCAGTTTCATCGATTGCATTTTCACTGCAAACCTCTGAATACATTTTTCAGCTTTAAAGAAGAAAAAATATGAAAAAATAAGCATCAACAAGTTGACATAGTTGTATTCGAAGGTTTTCTAAAAATCACTATAAAATATCTGAATAAAATCTGGAGAGCACAATTTACAGTTAATGATAAACTAATTTAAAATAGCTTTAATTGCTTACTATAATTTTCTGTTGTTTCTGTAACAACTTGTGAGTTAACACAACTTGATAGCTAAAAAATAATATGCAATGTGAAATTTTTAGCATAGCGAAATACTTACCGGAAATTTCAGTTTCAATTCGAATACTTTTCACTGCAAATCTCCTGAATACATTTTTCAGCTTTAAAGAAGAAAAATATGAAAAAATAAGCATCAACAAGTTGACATAGTTGTATTCAAAGGTTTTTCTCTAAAAATCACTATAAAATATCTGAATAAAATCTGGAGAGCACAATTTACAGTTAATGATAAACTAATTTAAAATAGCTTTAATTGCTTACTATAATTTTCTGTTGTTTCTGTAACAACTTGTGAGTTAACACAACTTGATAGCTAAAGATAATATGCAATGTGAAATTTTTAGCATAGTAAAATACTTACCGGAAATTTCAGTTTCATCGATTGCATTTTCACTGCAAACCTCCTGAATACATTTTTCAGCTTTAAAGAAAAAATATGAAAAAATAAGCATCAACAAGTTGACATAGTTGTATTCAAAGGTTTTTCTCTAAAAATTACTATAAAATATCTGAATAAAATCTGGAGAGCACAATTTACAGTTAATGATAAACTAATTTAAAATAGCTTTATTTGCTTACTATAATTTTCTGTTGTTTCTGTAACAACTTGTGAGTTAACACAACTTGATAGCTAAAGAAATAATATGCAATGTGAAATTTTAGCATAGTAAAATACTTACCGGAAATTTCAGTTTCATCGATTGCATTTTCACTGCAAACCTCCTGAATACATTTTTCAGCTTTAAAGAAAAATATGAAAAAATAAGCATCAACAAGTTGACATATTTGTATTCAAAGGTTTTTCTCTAAAAATCACTATAAAATATCTGAATAAAATCTGGAGAGCACAATTTACAGTTAATGATAAACTAATTTAAAATAGCTTTAATTGCTTACTATAATTTTCTGTTGTTTCTGTAACAACTTGTGAGTTAACACAACTTGATAAGCTAAAGAAATAATATGCAAAATTACTAGCATAGTAAAATACTTTGAAATTTCAGTTTCATCGATTGCATTTTCACTGCAAACCTCCTGAATACATTTTCAGCTTTAAAGAAAAAATATGAAAAAATAAGCATCAACAAGTTGACATAGTTGTATTCAAAGGTTTTTCTCTAAAAATTACTATAAAATATCTGAATAAAATCTGGAGAGCACAATTTACAGTTAATGATAAACCACTTAAAATAGCTTTAATTGCTTACTATAATTTTCTGTTGTTTCTGTAACAACTTGTGAGTTAACACAACTTGATAGCTAAAGAAATAATATGCAATGTGAAATTTTTAGCATAGTATGAAATGAGGAAAGTATGTCAAGTATTTATAAACTGGATGAACTGTCCAAAAACTTGTGTATATTGATATACCACAGTTCAACTTGAGGTTATAATGAATAGGCCAATGTAATTATATGGGTCAATTTATTTTATTCACTGTTATGAGAATTAGAAAAAATATCATCAAATCGAGACGCAGGCAGTCTTTTGATCTACAGGACAGGCTTGAGACGGCAAATATCTAATAATAATAATAGCGGTCTAGGATCTGTGTTAAATCGAAAGCTCAAAACAATAACTAATTCAAAATGGCGTTTTGCATGCGTCTCGACTCGATAAATGTTTTTCTTTTTTAATCTGCAATTATGAATAGTTTCTGCGGTTGTTAAACTTGAAACATAAAGGCCTAAATGTGAAATAATTCCATGTAATTTTTTTTTATTTTTACAGCATATTCCGTCTTTAGATTGTAATAAAAATAGTGAAAAAATCGGATCTGTCAAAAACCAAAAATAACCTAGCCTACTGATCAATCCTAAGTACATTTAAGTTTTTGCAGGGTACAGCTAGTGTATGTAGAATTGTGACGAAATATGCAGTAAATGGTATTTAATTTTTACTAGGTGCTATTTCTTTACCGTGACAGTGATGTATGACCGAGTCAATCTTAAACATAATTAAGTAATTACCTCATCTTCTATATATGTGCCTTGTTCAGTAAACGCTGACTGAATAGCTTTCATTTCTGTCTCCAATATTCCAACTATTTTAGGCATGCCTATTAAACTTTTCAAATTCAATTAGTTTAGACGCTAAACATTCATTTTTCTTATCCAGCCAATGTATTTGTCTGGGTGATTAATGTTGTCTTACTTTCATTTTCATATTCGTCAAGTTTCTTCATAAGAGTTTCTTTGTGCTCCTCAAGTATAGACTGAGTTTGTGTAACCCTCTCTTCCAATTCTTCCTTGAATTTGTTTCAATACCCTTAACATTTTCAGAAAACATCTCAGTCTGAGTTCGGATAAAATCGCTGGCAGTTTGAAGTTCTTTGTTTATTCCTTCATATCTTGTGTTGCATTTGGCTTCAATGTTATCCGCTTGTTGTCTATGTTTTCCTTTTAAAGTTCTCACTTTTGATGACATTTTGTCAAATAGTATGCCGATTTCGTCACATTTTGTATTCAATGTGGAAAAATTATTTTCGCTGAGCTCAACAGCTTTCTCTAAAATTGGTCATTTCTCGGTAAATTCGAGAAGTAATTTCTTCACATCCTTGTTTCCTAAAATGTAAATATGGTAGTTATAAGTATATATATATACATGTATGTATGTTTGTTTAAAAGCGAGCTAAAGGTGAACTATATTGATATGCTAACACTGTGTAAATATGTCAAAAACCATTTATTCCGCCAAGTTAAATTTCAAACGCAGTATTCCGTTTCATCATTTTATTTATTTTCTATAAATACTTTTCTCTAACTACGGCCATATCAAAGTTTATAACAAATAAACATAATGCTTTTAATAACTGTTTTTTTTTATACGGAGTAATTCTGGAGTAACAAACAGATGTAACATGTATGTATTTTGAAGGATAATATGAGATACATTTTATCGTCTATTTCACTCTAATAAATGGTTTTTCTTTGTTAAAATAAACCTTTTAAAATGTATTAAACGAACAATATATGTCGCTGTGTACCCTGCTTAAGTTTCACGTACCAGTAGAAAGCTGAATTATACAATATCAGTATTAAAATACATTACTAATTATTAATTTATAATAAGTTTTAATATCTGTAATGTCTAAAGAATAAAGATAATAGTTATGAACATTATACAATATATATATATATGTGTTTATCACGTACTGATTTCTAATGTTTATCATCTGCTAATTTCTAATGTTTATCACTTACTGATTACTAATGTTTATCACTTACCTATGTTGTCCGTTAATTCAATTGAATATGTCTTCTTCATTTGACCTTCCTGTTCTGCACATTGACCTAATTCAAGGATATTTTCATTTCCGTCTTTGTATTAAAAATTAAAAAAATATTAGAAAAAATGTATTTAACATAAAAATGTCATAATTATAAACATGATGTGGATACAAAAATTGCCTTATTAGTCAGTCACCATTAATAAATATATATATATATGTGTGTGTATCAGATAGGAGAGAAATGAAATGAACAAGAGGAGAAAGAGGTTGAGAAAGAGGTTGACAGCAGAAGCGGCCTTACCAGTACTTGGGGCCTAGAGCGAATACCGTATGATAGCAATGGGTAAGCTATGTACCAGGGGGGGGGGCGGCCACACATGAGAGTGATGGGAGCCACTCTACAGTTTTTCGTATAGTAGAACACGCTACACTTTGTCAATAGAACATGAAGTAGTAGACAAAAAATAAATGATTCCTATGGACCCACCGTCAACAAAGACTGGCATGCGGCTCTTGGTTGAGTTTTTCTCCCACGGAGCCATTTTTGTCACGTGATTAAAATACTTTTTTTTTTTCCCCCAAGTTTTATCTTGTTACATTGACCATAAGGGTGCTCTCTAAAGTACAATTTCCCTATTTAATGTGACGAACATCGGCTGTCGTTATTCGCGTATTAACCCCCCCCCCCCCCAACCTCCCACACCACTAAATACCCTAACCCCTATAAGATGGCTGTCAAAGATTTCAGGTGTGTAAAGTCCAAGTAAAGATGAGATAGATCCTATGCTCTACTAATGGGACTTGTTCCATCCCTATTTTAGTCGATAGTGCAATGGCAATTGAGACACTACAGGAGAGAGAGAGCGGGGACTTAAGGTATGACCTGAAATATCGATTGGCTCTCACCGGAGATCGAACTAGGGACCCTCAGATCAACAGCCGAGCGCTTTACCACACGATCATGGTAGGTAATACCACAGTAACTTTCGTCATTAGAAAAATAAAAAGCGCCAAATAAATGTTTGGTGTGTGTGTGGGGGGGGGGGAGGCTTTTTGGGTGTTACGCGGTGAAGTTTGACCAATCACAACACACATAGATCTACAGTTACTTTTGTTTGATTGGTTCATAAACAATGGGTTTTTTCCCTTTCAAATTTTGCCTGCGATAGTCACTTTCATTCCAGCCCCCCCCCCCCCCGCCTTCCTAAGCCTGCTATTGAAGGAATAGAGAGAGAGAGAGGGGGGTAGGACTGAAGGAGCAGAAGGAGCGAGGGGGAGAATGATGATCGAGGGATAGAGGGACTAACAGAAAACATAGAGGGAGGAAAAAAAAAGAAAAAAGGAGATAATTAAAAGAAATTAAATAGTGATAAAAAGACATGAACAATACTTCAATCAAAACTAACGAATGAAGTATTCCCAACTGGACTTGGGACGTTTACTTACGTATGACCAGTGGCTGGAAGTTCTGGTCACTCTCATAGAACACCCGGGCAATTTTGATGTAACAGACGGCACTGACCATTATCCCAGAGAGTATCAGGCAAGGGGTCAAGTACCGCAGGTACCACACCTCAGTCTGCAATAAGTGAAACAGGTAAATGACACCACAGCTGACAGAAGCTGACGCGGCGAGGAATAGGCAAAAAAAAAATAAATCAAGTCATTAGACCAGTGCCAACAGCAGGGCCGGACCTAGGAGGGGAGAGGGTCCGATGGGGAAACATTTTGTGGCCGTTGATTTTTACAACCGAGCATGCACCATTAAAAGTGGGACGGATGGTCGAGTGGTGTAGATACTCGACTGTCGACCTGAGAGTCCTGGGTTCGATCCCCGGTGGTGAGGCCCATGGAAATTTTTCCAGGTGAAATTTGGTGCAAAGTCGTCCCACAAGTCCACCCAGCTTTAAATGGGTACCTGACTTTAAGTTGGGGAAGTAAAGGCGGCGGGGCGTTGTGCTAACCCTTCATATGCCGAGGTTATAGAAACATGAATTCTACACTTCATCTGCCCCGAAGGCCCGTTAGGGCTAACAAGGGAACTTTACTTACTTACTTACTTACTTACTTACTATGCACCATTAAAGAACGGGGGCCCATTTGGGTGCACTGTGCGATTGTGGGCAATCGGTCCCGATGGTCCCAAATTCACCAGTGTGTACTAAAGTAGTGAATGATATGATTTATAGAAGACACAATTCGGAGTTAATAAAAAATAAACATAGATTAAAAAAAACACAACTTCGAGTCCATGATTATTTATAAATAATGACAGCGACACTTGAAGTTTGATTATGTCCACCCACCCACTCACACACACACACATACACACACATCACACTCACTGACTAAATAAAGTCACCGAGCCAGTGTTTCTCAAAACCGTTGTTCTCGGATGTGTTTAATGTGTGTCGCCGATAGGCTAGGCCCGTCTTTGGGTGTGACTTGTATTTGAATGATCTACCAAAAGTAAATATACTAATAGACAACGTAAACAAATAATACACTTTTTTTTTTGAAATAAACAAACCAACTGTTGGAGTGAAGTTTTAAAGACGTAGTTTCCCCCCCCCCCTCCCACCCCCAAACTTTCTGTCACCAGCGGGAAAAAATAAATAAAAAATCATCACCGGAAAAATGTCGTCCGGAAAGAGGTGAGTGTATGTTTTCTATTGTGTGGAGTGTTGTTGTTGCTGAGGCCACAACTAGAAAAAATCTGTGGTCCATGACAAATTTTGTACAACTGATGCCCCCTCTGCCCGCCCTCCCCACACACACTAAAATACAAAGTTTCTGGATACCTGGACAAATGTTTTGGGTCGCCTTGATTTGGTTGTAATGGAATACAAATATTAAACGCAGTTTATATTTTTAAAGTTCTTCCTGAATAAGTGCAGCCTGCTTGAAGGTCTACTTTTTAACGGGTGGAGTGACAGCAGCAGTCAAACAATGTCTGTCTATTTGTATGTCTGTGTGAGTGTGAGCTATGCAGAGTAGCGAGAGATGGATTCAGAAATGTAATCTCTATCTCTCTCCCTTTCTCTCTCTGTTTCTCTGTCTCACAGTCTCTCTCTCTGTCTCTCTGTCTAACTCTCTTTTTCTCTCTCTCCCTTTCTGTCTCTCTCTGTCTGTCTCTCTCTCTCCATTTCTCTGTCTCTCTGTCTCTCTCTCTCTCTCTCTGTCTCACTCTCTCTCTCTGTCTCTCTCTCTCTCTCTCTCTCTGTCTCTCTGTCTCACTCTCTCTTTTCTCTCTCTCCCCTTCTCTCTCTCTCGGACTCTGTCTCTCTCTCTCTCTCCCTGTCTCACTATCTTTCTCTCTCTCCCTTTCTCTCTCTCTCTGTCTCTCTCTTTCTCTCTCAATCTCTCTTATTACACACACACACACACACACACACACACATACACACACACACATATATATATAACCATATTTAAAAAAAAATTGTCAGTTGTTTTATAAACATTGTCATCTTTTCTATATGGGAATGGGAATTTTTCGGTAAATTTTTTTTTTTCTTTTTTTCTAATAATTTTATTTCGTTATCACCAGTTTTATTTTTTTATTACTTTGAATGGGTTTGATTTTGTCTGTCGCGGTAATAATAACAAAATTAAGGGGGGGGGGGAAAGGGGAAGTTACTCTAGCCAAAGAAACGTTCTTCAAAATTAATGCACTTTATCGAGAGAAATGCACACTAATGCAGACATGACTGTATTTGGCAATGATGGCTCTATAATCTGTCGGGAGGCGGGTGGTCGTGCATTGTAGAGCGCTCGACTGTCCTGCGTTTGAACCTCAGTGAGAGCCAAACGGATGTGTAGAATATAGATAGCCATATAGGAGTGGGACGGATGACCGAGCTGTGTAGAGATACTCGACTGTCGACCTGAGTAAAAGTAAAGTTCGCTTAGCACCAACGTGCCATCGGTGCAGATGAAGTGTAGAATTCATCTGTTTCTATAACATCGGCATATGAAGGGATTGTGTGGTTAGCACAACGCCCAGCCGCCTTTACTTCCCCAATTTAAGTCAGGTACCCATTTAAAACTGGGTGGACTCGTGGGACGACTTTGTACAACATTTCATGTGGAATAATTCCATGGGGGCTCACTGAGGATCGAACCCAGGACTCTTAAATTATTTGTTAAATGCAACACTTTTTATTGAATGACATTTAATTATTTTGAGTCGTGTGCGGCCCTCGAAACAACACATTCTGAGCCCTGCGGCCCTCGAGGGACTCGGTTTGACATGCCCTCCTGTAGTTGAAAAATTTATTTCTCCAAGTGGATATTTATTACAGATAATTTACGTTTGACATTTGTGGCAATTATTTCTTTTATTTACCTACCACTAAATAAAGTAAACATGCCCTTTTTTTATTTTAATTTATACGTTAAACAATTAACATCTATTTTTTTTCCCGACAAAATTTCCGTTTCATGTTTTTTGAGTTTTAAATTTGGATCAATATCACTGGACAATAAACAGACCAATCCCTTGCTTCAATAGTTTCATTATCTGGCCCTGTGTGTGTGTCTCCTACACAATTATCCTCCAACCCCCAAAAGGATTTAAAAATAAATAAATGTGGCTCTCAGTTTGTTGTGGGTAGAGAACGGTGGAACTAAATATCTGTGAAGGAGAGAGGTTTGTTTGTGAGGGGGGGGGTGAGGGAGTTGGTGGGTGCGAGGTGAGGAAGGGATGTGTACGTGTGTGTGTGTGCGCGGGTGTCTTCCTATTCTTAATCATCATATAACTAACTTCACGTCGTACATATTTTTTAAAATTATTTTTCACTAATATAATTCTTTTTTTTTAATTATTATTCTACTCGTGGTGTAATCCTAACAGTAAAATTAAAGTTTCGACATTTTAAGGAAACACAAACACAAATACACACACACACACACACACAAACACACACCCCCACACATATATATGAAGTCCACATTGTTTTGTTCTACTTCTCTTTTAATTCCGTTTTATTATTTTTAGAACAACTTGTACGGCTTCGAACTCTCCTCGGCAGAGGCGGGACTGTGGTCGGTTGATGCCCCTGGGTGCAGCAAAAAAAAAAAAGGCTGACCCCTCCCCCCCACCCTCACCCCCGCAAAAGAAAAAAAAAAGACTGACATCTAAATAGGGTGTATAGTTCAAATACATTTTGTAATCTGGTGTGCCCCAAAAGTCCTGGTGCCGGGCGCGCCCCTGTGTGCCCGCCCTTGAATCCGCCTCTACTCCTCTATACCTTTAGTGGCCTAAGGCTTTTTTTTTTTTTACAAAATAGTGGCAATAAATTCTTCGGAAAACAATGGCTAGAGATTCTTTAAAAACAAAGGCTAGACGTTCTTTGAAAACAATGGCTAGATGTTCTTTGAAATCAATGGCTTGAGGTTATTTATTTGAGTAAACAAGAGATTTATAATCATGATATAATTAGCCCATACCTTTGATTACAATACATTGTAATCATGAAATAATGACCCCTTACCTTCTATAACAATAAGTTTGTTTTTTTTGACACTGAAAACATTGCACTTCATATACGGGGGGGGGGGGGGGGGTGGGTGGGTATTTTACGTTCGTTTTCTGTAATATTGTTACTGTTTTGACAATTCTCACCCCCCCTCCACCCCAATGATGTGTTGATATATTTACCTGCACTGTAAATTGACACTTGTTGTGGTGTGAGAACCTGTTGAAGGGCATGATGAGGAAACCGTAGATGACGGAAGATAGCCAGCACACCAGAATGGCTGCCATCGTGAGCCTCTTTACATCGTAGCTGTGAATACGGAAGTAAACAGGGTTACTTTAGTTGCGCAGTAACTGATTACTGCTGGTATACAGGATGACAGTAGAACGAGCGACATCTGATAATCTTACAGAAAGGAAAAAAAAATAAATTATAACAACCTTTTAAAAAAAATTCACAACTGCAGCTGAAATTTTCGATCGTGTTAAAACTCTCAAATGTAACATGATAGTTTCTTTTATTTCATTCTGTTTTTTTAAAGGCTTTTATTACACTTGCTTTGTCTGGCGGTCGACAGACAAATGTTTAAGGAAATTTAAAATCTATTATCGCCAACTTCTCTAAGTCTCAATCGATTTGAACTTTTGAACATTTGTGTGTTCACGATGTCAATACACAATTTTAAAACTTTGGTGGCGATGAATTCATTTTTGTTTTATGATATTGTTTTATTTGTGGTCTTACGATTGGTTAGATGTATTCAGCAATGTAATGATTGATCAGATGTATTCAGCGATGCATTGATGACCATTGTAGCGTGTAGAATTCACCCCTTCTGATAGTACCCTCCTCCCTACCCCCCGACCTAGGTGTCGACACATTAGATGTTAAGCTAAAATTAAGTAAGTTACGAAGAAGGTGAAGTAGAGCAGCGCTGACAGGCACAGGGGCTATATATATATATATATATATATATATATATATATATATATATAAATATATAGGTAGTGCGGTGTCGGCATTTGTAGTAGTTACATAGTAGGCTTGTTCTTACTTTTAGAAGATCTCTAGTCTTTAAATAGGTGAATTTTCATTAAAGTGTTTTATGTTGTAAGCTGCGCAGAGTTTGTTGTTTCATATCAATAACATAGTACAACCAACATGAATTACAACGTAGAAATTGACCAGCCTGAAAAACTAACGTTGGAGATCATTTAAAAAAAACATACAGTGAGATAGGTACAGAAATACTTCGACAGACGGGTGGATAACTAGCAACAATGGAAAATAAATTTAAATAAATGTGCATATTCCTACAGCATATCCTGCAGCATATCCATACCCCACATTCCTCCAGCGTATTCCTACAGCATATTCAAACAGCATATTCCTACAGCGTATTTCCTACAGCATATATCAACGGCATATTCCTACATCAAATTGCTACAGGTCAAGAAAAGAAACCGCGCAGCACTTTAAATTAATGTATTCTCCATCTTTAGGAAGTTTGAAAGAGCTCAATGTGAGAATTGAGATTCCATCTAAACTGAGGATCTGTCCACCATTAACTCCCACCCACTACGGCTGTGACAAAGAATGTTAAAATGTTTCTGGCAATATGGAGAATTACTTCATCGTCTGCTCTGAACTCGATATCGTTCTGTGACCTAAATGCTAGACCCTGCTGTCAGACGCAGCCTGTTAACTTCCGGTTTAACCCTCCGCTGGAAGCCAGTTTAACGATTTTTAATAGGCCGACGGAAGCAAAGGAATGTTGAAAAAAAATACTTAAAAAAATAAATAATAATAAAAAAAAGTGACAGCCTGATAGAAATAATAAACTACTTGTCAAATTTCTGCCACAAATTTCTGTCCGAAAGGAAATCAAGTAGTGGAAAGTAGGGCATCTTTAAATTGCCCGGTTAATGGACATTTGAAAAACTTATTTCTTGTCTGGATGACCAGCCTACCAATACTCACCTGTTATCTCTATTTCTTAAACCTTTATAGATTTACACGGATAAATATAATCAATTTACCCCAGTTGAACTTTTATCAAACAACAAAATCTTACGTCACTTTCGCCTTCATTTTATTTTGTATCAGCAATGCTGATTCAGCACATCAAGAACAGGAAGTACTTTAACTCGTAAATGTACTTTGTATATTCTAAAAATGTTGTTTAGTTGTTTATCATTGTAAATATAAATATAAGGGTTCATCATTTGAATTGTTTACTCTCAAACCCCTTCACAAAAACTGTACAGTACACCCGTAAAAGATGTTTATTTTCAAACATAAGTTCATGATAAAAGTTCAAATAATTTTTTTTTAAGGAAATTCACGTTTAAACCAAATCTGGTGGCAGTGGCGTAGCTAGCTTAACTCGCGCCCGAGGCATAATACCTTTTTAGCGCCCCCCCCCCGCCCATTCAAAAACCATATAATATTATAAGTAAAATATACCATTTGGCGCCCCTTTGTGAGTTGCGCCCGGGGCATGATGCCCCTCTTGCCCCCCCCCCTTCACTACGCCACTGTCTGGTGGTGTAAATGTAGATCATATGGCTGCTAAACTAGAGTCTCCAGTTGGCGACGGACTTCCCCCTTTTACCTTTTTACCCCTGACTTGTGGCTCCCAATAAAAAATCACAAAATTTAACCGTCAATATGTCCCACCCTCCAGAATTGTCTATTTACACATTATGAGCCCTGGAATAGCAATATGAACAGTGCAAACTTACCAACTACCAATCTGTGACAATAAATATGCTAAGCCTATCGCTAATTCTAATTTGTGTAGGGTGCTGACCAGAACAGAAACAGATAAAGGTTGGTCAGATGTAGAATTACATAGGCAGATATACACAGATAATGTTAGAGCAAAGTATCCACTTATACTTTATAACGAAGTATGTACAGATACTTTATAAAGAAGTATGCACAGATACTTTATAAAGAAGTATGCACAGATACTTTATAAAGAAGTATGCACAGATACTTTATAACGAAGTATGCACAGATACTTTATAAAGAAGTATGCACAGATACTTTATAACAAAGTATACACAGATACTTTATAACGAAGTATGCACAGATACTTTATAAAGAAGTATGCACATATACTTTATAACGAAGTATGCACAGATACTTTATAAAGAAGTATGCACAGATACTTTATAAAGAAGTATGCACAGATACTTTATAACGAAGTATGCACAGATACTTTATAAAGAAGTATGCACAGATACTTTATAACAAAGTATACACAGATACTTTATAACGAAGTATGCACAGATACTTTATAAAGAAGTATGCACAGATAATTTATAAAGAAGTATGCACAGATACTTTATAAAGAAGTATGCACAGATACTTTATAACGAAGTATGCACAGATACTTTATAAAGAAGTATGCACATATACTTTATAACGAAGTATGCACAGATACTTTATAAAGAAGTATGCACAGATACTTTATAAAGAAGTATGCACAGATACTTTATAACGAAGTATGCACAGATACTTTATAACAAAGTATACACAGATACTTTATAACGAAGTATGCACAGATACTTTATAAAGAAGTATGCACAGATACTTTATAAAGAAGTATGCACAGATACTTTATAACGAAGTATGCACAGATACTTTATAAAGAAGTATGCACAGATACTTTATAACGAAGTAAGCACAGATACTTTATAAAGACGTGTGCAGAGATTTTTTCAAAAAAGTTCAACTATATAGCTGTCCTATCCCTTGTAAGTGCTTGCAGGGTCAGGCATGCATGATGCAATCATCAGTGATGCAATCACCCCAGTAAAAAGGGAAATCCAAAAATAGATTTGATGCAATCACACCAGTGATGCAATCACACCCATGATGCAATCACCCCAGTAAAATGGGAAATCCAAGAATAGATTTGATGCAATCAACCCAGTGATGCAATCCAATGATGCAATATGAGGGGGTGATATATCCTATAAATAGGGAAGTTACCACGGTTGTAGGGGACGGAGACACACACACAAGAGAGAGAGAGAGACTAGAGACCCATGAAGGGGATACTAGATATAACACGTGGACTTAGTGGACAGTGCAGTCGAGAGTTATAATAGTTATAGACTCGTGTACTGGTTTATAGTGATAGCAGTTACTTGTGATTTATTGCCACATCTCTCATCTAATATTGATCTTAGTATTTATCGTGTGTGTTTAATTATAGAATTATACATGTGATTTATCGATGCATCTTCTCAAGTGTTTATATTGTATTATCATATTCTCATCTGTATATATCATGCATTAAAAAGTTCAGTTAATTCTTTTACAATACAAGGAGTCTGATTTAATTAGAGCACAAGTGGGATACGACAATAGCTGCACTTGTAGTCTGTTTACCTTCTGTACACAAAGGGGTACGACACTGCCATGCATCGGTCGACGGACATCATGGCCAGGTTGACGACAGACGCCACCCCTGAAGCGCCACCTATGCACAGGGAGGTCAAGCACGTGTATTTGTACACCTGTCCGGTTCTGTCGATGTACCAGCAGCTGGTAAAAGAAACAGGTGCATGTTAGGGCATAGTATTATGACTATTTTATCTCTCCGTCTCCCTCCACCACCCTCTCAGCCAGTGTCGTCACTAGCATAGGTGACACCCCCCCCCTTTACCCGTGAGAAAACAGTACTATAGCGAGATATATTGTGCCGCCCAATGATGCCGCCCCCGCCCCCTCCCACCTTCGCCCATGTTTAGTTATGCCAACTGATCCTAACCAATACATTTCATCTTTTTTTTTTCTCTTTCTTATGTGGGGAAAAATAAACACCACTCGCAGGTGGTGCTATATATCAGTGGTCCACCGGCCTTTTTTCTCGCCGCGGACCGGTCGACGTTTGATAACCGGCCCGGGTCAGGGAAGGGGGGGGCGGGGGCGGGTGGGTAGGGAGGAGGGGAAGGAACGTTATCATTTATTTTTTAGATTGTTTTTATTTACAATGCCAATGCTGCTCACAGCCGCTATAAACTCCGGGTTAACCACTCGTCCATGGAAAGTCGTACTATGTCGGGAGAAGTACACAGCAGTAAATAAAAAGGAAATGATATAATATTTCTTGGGCGGCCCCGGGGGGGGGGGGGAGAGGCTGGGGGGATCACTGCTAAATATGCTCTAGTTTATAAACAGTACATCATTATGTACGAGTCATTGAGAATGTAAATATACATGGGTACAGTGTATAAATTAAAACCTTTTTTTTTTAATGAGACATGATTGTTTTATTTTCAATTGATTTATAGCTCGACTGATTGATTGACACGCACACACAATCATTGAAATATTTATCGAATTGTCAAATCAGCAAGAATAACAGGTCACTTACAATTCTGCTCATTCTGGTTTTTATTCAGCCTGGATGAGAAATCAGTGAAACACAATAATACGCATACAAAACACTCGAAACAATTTACTGATTTTTTTTTTTCATGGTCACAGAAAACTAGAGTCATATATATAGACCTTTCTCATAAAGTAGTCCCCTTACTGAATTGTTTGTTTAGAGGGGCTAGTTACACTTCCGGTACCAATTAATGTACTTGAATTTGCGAATAATAAATTTCTGTTGCCGCTATTCTTTTAATTTTAATCATGAAAATCAAATAATCAAAATATAATATATTTTTCAGTGTGATTATTTATTATTATCTTAAATGTTAAAACTATAACAATGTTTTTCTGATTTTTAATACTATACGATATAATTTTTATAATTAAAGACCGCTGCTAACACTAGTGTATGCTCTCGACATTTTAATCTTAATATTTTAATGGGCTGTCTGTAAACAGTTAAACATGTGTTTAATGCAAACAACTTCAACTCAGTAAAAAAGTACAATTGTATACCAATGTATAAAGTTGACATTTTGAATATGACTCATTGTAGTCCGACTTCCTTGACCAAAAGGCTATGTTTTTTGTTAATTTGTCATTTTTCAAACATTTGTATCTGGCTGTACATATATAAATTCCCGTCTCGCACCAAAAAATCACCAGATATTTTCATTTTAAAAAATATTAAATAAGTAACATATTTTATTATAATATCATATGTTTTTCCTTTTACCTGTAAATTATGAGGTTCGTGATTTTTTCTCTGGCTTCTATAGCATCTCGCTGATAGTTTGACTACATTTCCTAGTGTAGAGCTAAGGTCTGTAACTGTATATTGTTTATTTAATAAAAATAACACATTGACCATCACCTCAGCATAATGAACAGTGGCGCAACCGGGGGGGGGGGCTTGAGGCCCCCCAGACCAAATCATCAATACATATTTTACTATATAAAGTTACTAAAAAGACTGTTAAACTGTCTTTTTTCTATATGTGAGCCCCCCCCCCCCCAGCACTTTTCGCTGGTTGCACCACTGAATATGAGGTAGTAGTTTCAAACCTTTTACTACCGAGTTTTAATTACTATCTATCGCACAATATATGCTAACCAAAAATATACTGTTTTAACAATCATGGTTAAATAATATAATGTACATGAGCATGGGCGTATCTATCCCTAAACAGGTAACCAGCCCCGTAGCGTGAAAATTCTACAGCAGGGGCCAGACATTTTACAGCAGGGGGCAAGGCAATAACAGGGGTGGGGGCAGGTAATACATTTTACTAAGTAGAGCAAATAAGCAGGGGGCCCGGCCTCCCTGCCCTCCCCCCCGCACGCTACGGGCCTGCTGGTAACCCTAATCGTCAATTATAAAAACTTTAAATAACAATTTTAGTGTAAAATGTAACTTTTCATGTCATGGACATACTTCTCAGAGAAGTATTTGTAACCCTTCGTAACTTCTCTCTCTGATATCGGGATATTTTGTGACTTTAGAAACTTGTCAACATCACAAAAATTAAATTTTGGTATTAAATTTAAAGTCATTTTATCATATATTAGACAAAAAAAGTAGGAAAAATAATCGAGCTAAGTATTAATCAAGTATAAACAAAGCGACCGGAAGCCCATTATAACCCTTTGACAAAGACAGCTGACGCGCAGGAATACAAGTGAGAAAGGTCTATAGGCCAACTGTCAATGTGTTACTTAAGTTGGCTTGAGACAACAAACACAACTCACTTTTACTATCCAGCATTCAACGATTGTGTATTGTGTAATTCAGGAGTGAGGGGTGGGTGGGTGGAGGGGGATAGGATGACTGTTCCCTAAAATGACGCCCTCCCCCCCCCCCATCCCTGCAAATCATTGAAATATGGTCTGTAGCTTTAGTAAGATTTAATTTTGACTATTCCATCCAAGCAAGTTGTATATTTCTATTGTTATAGGGACCGTCTAAAAAAATGTATGGGCCCATTATTATTATTATTTGCCACGAAGTCAATCATGATCGCTGTACTCGCGCGTGACTGTCTCTGTCTGAAACCCTTAAAATCTCAGGTTGTAATCCGCGCCCCTCCCCTCCCCTTATAACTACGCCGCCGGCAATATATTTAAACGGGTAGTCATTGTGGCAGTTGTTTCAACAACCACCTAATTCTCCTGCCTAGCTACTATTGGACAGTCACACCTGTGTACCGCGGTACTTGACTCATTAAAAAAAAGCCATTTAGGAAGCAAAACAAAAAAAAAAAAACATTTTTTTCTAATCTGTAATAATATACTTCTATCTTTGATTGATTAGTTCTTAGTTCAGTTTCCAAACGCTTAATTAGGAATAATTCTTTTATTAACAAGACAAATATTCTGACTGGGACGGAAAGAATGAAAAAAATAAAACGAGAGGGATAGAAAGAGAGAAATAGAGATAAATGGAGAAGGGGGGGATAGAAAGAGAGGGCGGGGGTGGAAAGAGACGCATGTGAATGAATGTCGTTGAACTGAAGATCAATCAATATTAAATATTAATTTTTTTTTCCACAGAGGATCTGGTTTGACTGATGATACTCCATATAGTAATCTGCTTGTAGCGGTGTTTAATCTGCTTGTAGTGTTGTTTAATCTGCTTGTAGTGGTGTTTAATCTGCTTGTAGTGGTGTTTAATCTGCTTGTAGTGGTGTTTAATCTGCTTGTAGCGGTGTTTAATCTGCTTAGAGTGGTGTTGAAACTTTGTTTCCTTGAGTTGGTTTTGATGATGAATTTAATGCAGATCTTTTGTGATTGGGCCTAATTAGTTGTCTGTGTTTATTGCCAGGCCAGAGAAAGAAGCAAAGTTTGTTGAAGTTCGTTTAAAGTGTCAACTACGTCCTGTATTTAAAATTTGTCTAGTCATTAAAAACAAATAGTTAAAGGCTTGGAATTGAAGTACCTATTTAGGACATATCGTATAGTCTGTTAGTCGTTTTGAAGTCAGTTATTTGGTATCGAACTAAAAACGATATAACTTGACGTCAGTTACTCGGTATAGAATTTACTAGGGAGCGACCGATAATCGGATAGGCATCGGTATCGGACCGATATTGGCACTATCGGTTAACTATCGGATCGGCCGTTTTTTGTAGGGAGCGACCGATAATCGGATCGGTATCGGACCGATATTAGCACTATCGGTTAACTATCGGACCGGCCGTTTTTTGGCTGCCGATACATTTTTTTTCACAAATCTATTAACTCTAAACTGGTTTTGGTTTACAGAGTTAAAGTTTACTTACAGACTTCCAGTTAACTGTTCACCTGAGTGAAGTGATTTTCTGATATAATTAAGTGTTTTTAATTTTTCAAACTTTTTTAAAAATCTGCTACAAGTAAATTCAGTAAAAATTACAAAGATTAACGAAGAAAATTATTTAAATTTCATCACAAGTTAGTGAAGTTACAATTAACAATTAATACATTTTTACTTTTTTGGTTGCCATTAATTATTTACAACTTTATCTTACTTTTCTGTTTGTGTACAAGTAAAAAGTAAAAACAACGAATTGTTTGTTATAAGTTTAATTTTTAACAATAAACATGCAGATTTCTGAGATTATGCAGGCATGGTTTGTATTTCTGACTTCGGTCTTCCGGTCTGTCTTTTCAAATCTTTTGTTCTTCTTATCTTCTTCATCTGCAAAAATGCAGGGGAAAAATATCGGTATCAGACTATCGGTAAAAAGGCATATCGGTCGCTCCCTAGAATTTACTATTCATGGTTTGACATACTGTTAAGTATTTTTGGTTTTGAATGCAGTATTCACGAAATATGAAGTCGGTCAGTTGGTATTGAATAGACTAATCATGTGATGTCAGTAAAGAAGTATATATGATAGGACCAATGATGGTTTAGATTCTATATATATGACATTCTTACAAATATATATATATATTTATTTATATTTATATACAATTTATCAAAACTGTTATTTGAGACATTTTTTTTTTACATCTGAATATGAAAAAAAAATGTTCATGAACTAAAATTAAAAAAAAAACCAACAACAAACACCTGTGACCGTTACTGGTATAACTGACAGCTACAACAACAACAACAACAACACACACACACACACACAGACACGCGCGCGCGTACACAGTCCGTCTTGAATTTGAAACCAAGTTTCGTAACTCTTACACGTCTGTCGCATTGTCTCCCTTTTAACAATTTCATCACCACAAGCCTCTGTAAAGTTTTTCAAAAACCTCGATCAAGAATGGTTTTTTTTTTCCCCCAGTAAATAAAAAATGTCTTGCAGTAAAAGATATTTAGCCTCTATTTCTTTTTTAAGCCCTCTTTTCACACTCTGAGATCGCCACTGGTTATCTTTTTGGGGGGTCTGTGAGCTTATGCAGTCCTCCCTGGTCACTGAGTAATGATAGATGTGGCTAGAAATGAGGTCAATGTAATCGAGCGTACCAGTTGTGTTCAATTTAAGAATAACTCTCAAAGGAATGGAGGAGTGTGGGGGTGGCGGGGGGTGGGAACAGCTGCTGTATATTTTGAGAGTCTGTGTGAGCGATAATTGGGGACCATATTATGGGATGGTTTTTCTTTGTTACACCCCAGATGTTGTAATGTTCTTTGAATTGATACAAAAATGATAATTTGTTTTTTAAACTACGTTTTTTGTTTTATCGTTGTGAGTTTACCGAGGAGAGCAGAATCTAACGCGAACAGAAACATTTCAACAGACAGACAATCAGGTAGGTCAGGTGCACACAGATCAAACATCTATAGACAGAAACAAAATATGACCCGGACAAAAGAGAAAAAGGAAAAAAAAACCCGCACGAATATAAGGTGGAGACATTTATAAGATGTAGACAAATATAAGATGTAGACAAATATAAGATGCAGACAGATATAAGATGGAGACAGATATATAATGCAGACAGATTTAAGATGCAGACAGATATAAGATACAGACAGATATAAGATGCAGACATTTACAAGATGCAGACACATACAAGATGCAGACACATACAAGATGCAGACACATATAAGATGCAGACACATATAAGATGCAGGCACATACAAGATGCAGACACATATAAGATGCAGGCACATACAAGATGCAGACACATACAAGATGCAGGCACATATAAGATGCACACACACACATATAATATGCAGACACATATAAGACACAGGTATTTATTTTGACATTTCTTCAATTTAAATTATTTCGCGGGTTTAAAAAAAAAATCCAACAAAAAAGTTCGGACCAGGTCTGTTGTGCTAATTAGAAAATTATCATATTTTTTTAGAAATCAAATATTGAATTAATTTACTTAAAATACAAAGCATCGGCGAAATGGAACATGCCTTTAATTCGATTTTATGCGTCTTTTTTTGTATTTACGTAATTTAAAACATTGAAGGCTGGAAAAACCCCCCCAAAAAAAATAAAGCCCAAATGGTTTACGCCAGTCCGCCAATTTCGCCCTTTCAGCTAAGCTATATCCTTAAATGAAGACCAAAGCTGCGCACAGCCAATATTTCGTGCCTAATGCGATTTCAGGTAAATAAGAAGGCGCATTGGTTCAAAGACAGAACAATATAAATCTTACAAAGTCAAAAAAAAAAAAGTAGAGTAAGTTAAATGACTAGAAAATATAAAAAATTCAGTTCATCGTGAAAACCGAAAAGACATGAACAAAATGTATATTATATAATAGTTATCTATAACCGATTTATAAACAAAGTCCTACCTGTTATTGATAACAACGTTCAGAATGATGGTCACTCCAATCAGCAGGTCAGAGGTTGCGAGAGACGCCAGGTACATATCTGGGGTTGTCCTGAAACTGGGGGTCAACCTAATGGTCAGCAGAGTGATAGTGTTTCCTATAATAATGGCCATGCCCAGTAGGACAGGGACGAAAATGTCCCTCACTTCCGTCCTCTGGCACAGGACACTACCGCTGTGGCTATCACTTGAGTTGACCAGGTGGCTAGCCATGATTGAGACACAGATCAGGCATCATCTGGTAAACAAAGAAATCACTGTGTTAAGGTGTTTAAACACTTTCAAACAAAATACGTAAACACTAATAATGCACTCAATCCTTGAACATCCAAACCCTGTAAATGAATCAATCTGTAACAAAAAATAATAATAAAGAAAGTATCCAGATTTTTTACCATTTGTTTAAAAAAAAATAAAGCAAACCTAACTCTAGTGTTGTGCAATTATATTCTGGACAAACAAGGGGAATTCATCAACAGAAAACAGAGAGAGAGAGAGAGAGAGAGAGAGAGAGAGATAACTCCACACTGCCACGACCTAGCTCGGGAGACAATGCAGTAAACTACCGCCTCTCAACACTTGTCAAATTAATGGTGAGTTGTGTCGCGTTTTGCGGACGGGAGTTTTGGTCACCAGACAGTCTTATAATAGGACTTCATGACTGTCAGTTGTATCAACCAGGGCTGGGGAGCCGGTGTCGGTGTCGGTGGTGTCGGTAGTATTTGCCGGTGTCGGTGTCGGTGTTGGCATTTGTACTTTGCCCGGTGTCGGTGTCGGCATTTGTATTTTGTCCGGAGTCGGTGTCGGTGTCGGCATTTGTACTTGTCCGGAGTCGGTTCGGTGTCGGCGCAAAAACTCCCCCCCCCCCCCCCCCAAAAAAAATACTAGAACTTTAATTAAATAATCCAGAACAACGTCAGATAGTTCTTAGCCAATCTTTAATTTAAAGTTTTCTTAAGTTCTTCTTTTCTTTTTAAATAAATACTTGGTAAATCTATTTATCAACAAATGTATTATTTTCCAAAGCGAGATTCTCTACATTACAACAACTTGTCAACATTAAAAGAATTGTGACTGTAAGCAGATAGGAAGGCTACTGGCGATGTTCACTCTGTTATACACTCAATCATTGTAAATCAAATGAAATTTCTAGTTTGCATCTCTCTATCAATATCCATGTTGGAGAAAGATTACACACAAACCTATTCAAGACTTTTAGAACTTCAAAGAATGATCACACTCTCCACGGCTTAATTTCTCTCAGCCAGAATGAAATATTACCAATCTACGTCACAATGGCACTACATTAAAGCCAAGTCCGTAGCTGGAGCTGTTGAGGGCCCCCCCAACCACCTATTACAATACAAACATTTTCAATACATATTTAATGTTTAATTCGGATGTAAAATAATGACTCATTCCTCTATTAACTGTTAAGTATATAGTGTCTTCATACGTCTCACTCTTTTTCTAAAAAATAGGTCTGGAACAATCATCTTTTATCATTGTCTGTAGCCCTTGCCGTGATTATATTTCAGCATTCTGCATTCTCCTAGTGGCCAATTATAAACTTCCAATCATCATTGCTCTAGTATTGTTGGATTTTTCTGTACTTTGCAGTGATTTGCTGACTTAGGCAATCGTTAATAATAACCTTGACCAATATTTGAGCATAAGCCTACAGATTCTCAAACTGTCAATCGTCTGCTATATAATAGTACTAGTTGCAAGTACCCGGCTTTGCCCGGGTTTAAAATAAGGTTTTCTGTTTACCTTTTGTTTTCTCCATACCCCCTTTCTCCCTTCCTCCCTTCCTCCTTCCCGCTCCCTCCCCGCCCCCTCTCACTCTTTATCTCTCATCCCTCCCATTTCTTCTATCCTCTCTCTCCCTCCCTCCTTTCTCCATCCCTCCCTCTCCCATCCCCCTCTTTCTCCCGCCCTCCTCTCTCCCCCTCTCCCTCCCTCCCTCTTCTTTCCTCCCTAATTTCCTCTCTCTCCCTCCCTGCCCCCTCTCCCTTTATCTCTCTCTCCCTCCCTCTATCATCTCCCTCTCTCTCCCTCACCCCTTCTCTCTCCCCCTCTCCCTCCCTCCCTCCTCCCTCCAATCATCCATTCCTCTCTCTCCCCCTACCCCCGCTCTCTCCCTCCCTCTCTCCCCCTCTCACTCTCTCTCTCTCCCTCTCTCTCTCTCTCTCTCTCTCTCTCTATATATATATATATATATATATATATATATATATATTATGGCTTCACACTTCTTCTAAAATCCTTCTTCATTCATTTACCTTCCTCCAACTGTACAAATCGGTAAGCATGAAAAAACATCAACAATTCTTTGCATCACAAAGGCACTATACAGCACCAGCGCGCAAGTTCTATTCGATCATCGGGAAATGATGTCACAGAAGAGTTTTATCTATGGCGCCGTCGAGATTACTTTAATATAGTAAAATATACTAAAATAAAAATAATTTATTACAATTAAACCACCCATCGAGATGAAACGAAACCTGTCCTATAACCTTCCCCATGTAATTATGTGTGTGTAACAAATTTCACGTTATTTGGTTGTCTGGATCTTGAGTTTTAAGGGAACAGACAGACAGACAGACAACAAATGCGTCTTATAAGTATAGAGATATAACAACATTGTTTAAACAGAATGTAGCAAATATATAATAGAAAAGGGGGGCTGCTTGCTCCACCTTTCCCCCTACCCAAACGTTCAATGTCGGCCTTAGGTAAAAACAAAACAACTCTTAAGGTGATGCCATCCCTGCTACCCTTGGTATATAGATCCCTGCTACCATTGGTATATAGATCCCTTTTACCCTTGGTATATAAATCCCTGCTATCATTGGTATATAGATCCCTGCTATCATTGGTATATAGATCCCTGCTATCATTGGTATATAGCTCCCTGCTACCCTTGGTATATAGATCCCTACTACCATTGGTATACAAATCAATGCTATCCTTGGCATATAGATATCTGCTACCTTTGGTATATAGATCCTTGCTACCCTTGGTATATAGATCCCTGAGCTATGATAGAACTGGGGTGCTTAGTGGACTGAAATACCCGAATATCTGCCGCCATCTGGAATGGTGTCTTTTAGACCTTAAAGGTACCCCCCTCACCGGCTGAAAATTCCGGTATCTAGACCTCGAGAATTCCGTATATGTTTCGCTGCAAGAACATATTAATCGAAATATTCGACCAGTTTTTAATTTCGCGGTGCAGAGAACATTAACATTTCTTTAGCTAGCAGAGTTGTTGTTGTTTTTATAATGGTTAGCAGACCGGAACGGCTGCCAAGAAACACCATTCGAATGTATGTATAAGAATCTCATTGCATCGAAACAGATACGGAGTTCACGACATACCTTCTTCTTCCTTTGACTCTACAACCCATTTAGGGCCCTGGCCAGCCATATTACTCTTCTCCACTTTTCCCGATCCTTGGTCTTCATCCTCAACTCTCTCACTCCTATGGCTTTAAGGTCTTTCTCCACTTCCTCTAACCATCTGCTTCTTAGTCTGGCTTTAGGCCTTTCTCAATTGATGTTGCTTTATAAATATATATATATTGCTTTTGGACCTCTGTCCCCTACCCACCCCAATATATTCATTTTGATTTCAACTGTTATGTTTGGTTCTTCGTATAGTTCTAGTTCGTACAGTTCTGAATTGGTTCTACTTCTCCACTGGTTATTGTCCTTTACTGGCCCATATATTTTCATTTCCCAAGTCTTTAGCATATTT
This sequence comes from Bulinus truncatus, assembly GCA_021962125.1. NCBI lineage: Eukaryota > Metazoa > Mollusca > Gastropoda > Planorbidae > Bulinus > Bulinus truncatus. Next base: position 2,272,855 of record JAGDYQ010000019.1, on the reverse strand, counting down.
TCTGCTTGTTTACTGACAGTCCATGTTTCACTACCATATGCTTCTGCTGGTCGAATAATTGTCTTGTATATGGTTTTTTTAAGTTATCTGGAGATCTTTTTGTTTTTCAATATTTTATGCAGTGTGTGATATATTCTGTTCCCTACTTCTAGTCTGTTTTTTAGAGCATTTTCGAAAAAAAAATGCTCTATTTTCCCCGTTTTGTCTGTCTGTCTGTCCGTCATCACCCTAGATCTCAACAACCATAAGTCCTAGACCCATGATGTATATATCATTTTGTAGGTCTTGGCCTGCCAAAAAATGACTTTTGTCCATTTCGCGATCTGACCTCTGAGGGCCGAAAAAGGGCGTATTAAGTACCGTTTTTTACTATATAAGCTATATTAACAAAGGAGCGCCCTATATCTAAGCAACCATAAGTCCTAGACCCACTTTATCATTTTGTAGGTCTTGGCCTGCCAAGTGTACATAAAAAAAATGCTCTATTTTCCCCGTTTTGTCTGTCTGTCCGTCATCACCCTAGATCTCAACAACCATAAGTCCTAGACCCATGATGTATATATCATTTTGTAGGTCTTGGCCTGCCAAAAATGACTTTTGTCCATTTCGCGATCTGACCTCTGAGGGCCGAAAAAGGGGCGTTTTAAGTTTACCGTTTTTGCTTATATTTAAATATAAATAATAAAAGCTAATCAAGGGGATTAATCATTATTTATTTTTGTAACAGTTATTCAACATGATTACTTCCCTCTCTATTTACCAGCATAATCTATGGCTGTCACCCGGAAAAAAAATACGGATTTTTGTCCGGCGTAACCATACACGAAAATGTTCTAAAATGTCCTTTGTCCGAAACGGAAAGGACTTAAATTGCTTGTTTTTTTATCTCTTTCATTATACCATGTTTCTCACTTATAATTGATCCCAGGTATTTAAAGTTTCGCAGAGATACCTAGGTATAAAAATTTCGATACAGTGTGGGCTTACTATAATTTTATTCCAATGTAAACTAACCAAAATGGCTACAGAGAAACATCGACTCAAATGTTAAATATGTCAAAATAAATGTTTATTCGTAACCAAACAATGCTTTAGACATAGATTTTAAAGTAAAACTTCAACTGCTCGGAACAATGGATGAAAACTAATAGTTCAAGAAATATTTTCTCGACACATTTATACATCCAACTTAATTAAAACAGGCAGTCGATGCATTGATGTAAAAATGTTGTAGTACTAATAATGATTTTCAATTACAAATCTAATACGATAAATGCGCATCCCAGTCATATCATAGCTCCGTTATAAAGACTACAATTCAAAATGTCAAATAAAATGTTTATTAAATACCTCTGTTAAAAGTTACATTTATCTTAAAAGTTGGGTTAATTAATCTTATACTTTGCAGATTTTTATACCACAGGGCGGTGGCCCCAATATTTCAACGACTGTAGCAATATTTTATTTCCCCCGCGTGAGCAGTACAGAGGTTATGATAACCGTGGACAGATCAGTTCACTGCCACGGGCACCTTTGATGAACGAGCCATAACAACGTGACCTTGTGAAGATTTTAAACTCACGCAAACACACGTAGGCCAGACAAGTGGTGCGATCCACGGCTTGTTACCTGTCTCGTCAATGTCAAGGCCGCTAATCTGTGTGACAGTTATTTTTATTAATAACTCGACCTTGCCCTTGTTGCATACTATTAGCAAGAGTCGAGTTTATGTGATGACTAGATGAAGTACGAGAACGTTGATAGCGGCAAAAAAAAAATAGAATGAGGAAATAGACATATTTTGCCTTTACTGAGCAGCTGTCTTTAATTCATTCATTAGTAGCCCTGTCCATTCTTTTATATTGTCAAACCAACATTTCAGATGGCACGCTCTGCGACAGCCTCTTTCTACAGTTCCCTGAAGAATTGTTTTCGGTTTGCTCTTTTGCCTTAACACATGTCCGAATCATGCCAATTTACGTCACTTGACTGTTGTCATTATCGTTGACTGAGGGCCGCGATTGAGGATATTCTTTCCCAGACAAACTCATTGGTCTTACGTTCTAGGTAGGAGATTCGATGGATTTTCCTCAAACATTTATTTTCGAATGCCTGCACTATCTTACCGTGGCTGATATAAGTGTCCATGTCTCACAGTGGAACAGAAGGGGCAGAACAAGAGGGGGGGAAGGTTTATCTTTTAAAGGGTTTGTAAAGAATTAAAAGCTAAAGAATATCGCGAGGGAAAACAATAGATGAGGAGGTTCAATCTATATCGCACGTAATTTTTTGGTTTAGTTTCATTTTATATAATGTTCTATCGATGAAATCTTTTTGTTTAAATAAATGTAGCTTATATGTTTCACTATGTGTAGCCCATATGTTTCAATATGTGTAGCCCATATGTTTCAATATGTGTAGCTTATATGTTTCAATATGTGTAGCCCATATGTTTCAATATGTGTAGCCCATATGTTTCAATATGTGTAGCCCTTATGTTTCAATATGTGTAGCCCATATGTTTCAATATGTGTAGCCCATATGTTTCAATAAGTGTAGCCTATATGTTTCAATATGTGTAGCCCATATGTTTCAATATGTGTAGCCCATATGTTTCAATATGTGTAGCCTATATGTTTAAATAAATGTAGCTTATATGTTTCAATATGTGTAGCCCATATGTTTCAATATGTGTAGCCCATATGTTTCAATGTGTAGCCCATATGTTTCAATATGTGTAGCCTATATGTTTCAATAAGTGTAGCCTATATGTTTCAATAAGTGTAGCCCATATGTTTCAATATGTGTAGCCCATATGTTTCAATATGTGTAGCCCATATGTTTCAATATGTGTAGCCCATATGTTTCAATATGTGTAGCCCATGTTTCAATATGTGTAGCCTATATGTTTCAATATGTGTAGCCTATATGTTTCAATATGTGTAGCCTATATGTTTCAATATGTGTAGCCCATGTTTCAATATGTGTAGCCCATATGTTTCAATATGTGTAGCCCATATGTTTAAATATGTGTAGCTTATATGTTTCGATTTGTGTAGCTTATATGTTTCAATATGTGTAGCCCATATGTTTCAACTTTTGTTTCGTGTGTCTTTGAGCAATTCCCAGAACATTTATAGGCAATATCTTGAAATGTATTTAAATGTAATTAAATAGTATATCCCTACTTTTGTTCAATCGGGGCAAATATTTTATTCTTTCCACCCTCACTTCGGGCCTCACATGACCTTAAACTCGAAAGCAGACGTACACCGCATCTACTACCTCATTCCCCAGATTTATCTCAGGCTGGACAGAGACCAACTTTCACTTCATCAGTTAACAACATAAATTAAAAGCAACCATATTTATTCACAACTCACAAGTGTGGCCAACTGAGTTGTCACTACACTAAGACTGAATCGTACCTATAAAATGGGGTAGTGCTGCTTGTTGATAAGTTAACGTGTTAATGGCGTAAATAAAAAAAAGCAGCTACTGGATGAGCTTTGCGGTGCCATTCAGAAGCTTGTACCCCAGATGTACCCGGCATAGTACGCTTCTGTTACAGGCCCGTAGCCAGGAATATTGGATTGGGAGGCCGAAGACATTTTAGGGGGGCGAAGAAATTTTTTTCGGGGGAGGGTGCCAAAGAAATGATCGGGGCGGATCTAGACAACTTTGACGGGGGGTGGGCAAAACATTGACCCCCGGGGGGGCAAAACTGTTTTCATTGTTGAAAATTGGTCTTAGAACAAAAAATATTTCGATAATTTAATGATGTATTACCTAAACTTGCGATAACGGGGGGGGCATGGGCCCCGGCCCTCCTAAATCCGCCCCTGGTGGGGTAGAAGAAATGTTCGGGGGGGCGAAAGCTTGCGAACGGAGAGGAGGGGTTTAGGAGGATCTCAGTGAGTCCCCTCCCCAAGAAATTTTTGCAGCTCCATATCTGGAATGGTGCATTTTAGTACCGATTGTTTAGCTATTAATTAGAAATATAAAATTTTAACTACGTTTTAATAATGCATGGCATGTTGTAGTTTTGTTAAAAATAATTTAAATAGTAAAGAGTTTTAATGATACAAATTTATTGAGGCTGAGCAATTTCTGATTCCTGTTATAAATATATTGACCAATAGTTCTGCTACACAATTGTTACACAATAGATACCTGATTTATATTATTATACTGTTTGTTTATCGTACAACCCTGGAAGAACGACAAAGATGCATGAATAGCTTAGCTATTTGTGTGATATTTCTTATAAATATTGAAAACAAAGAACAGATCTATCAACAAAAACAGTCTCAATTATTCAATTTAAAATAAAATTAATTCTGCTAAAAAGTAAATTTGCAAAAGAAACAGGTGCATGTTAGGGCATAGTATTATGACTATTTTATCTCTCCGTCTCCCTCCACCACCTCTCAGCCAGTGTCGTCACTAGCATAGGTGACACCCCCCTTTACCCGTGAGAAAACAGTACTATAAAGGAGATATATTGTGCCGCTCCAATGATGCCGCCCCCGCCCCCTCCCACCTTCGCCCATGTTTAGTTATGCCAACTGATCCTAACCAATACATTTCATCTTTTTTTTTTTCTCTTTCTTATGTGGGGAAAAATAAACACCACTCGCAGGTGGTGCTATATATCAGTGGTCCACCGGCCTTTTTTTCTCGCCGCGGACCGGTCGACGTTTGATAACCGGCCCGGGTCGGGAAGGGGGGCGGGGGCGGGTGGGTAGGGAGGAGGGGAAGGAACGTTATCATTTATTTTTTAGATTGTTTTTATTTACAATGCCAATGCTGCTCACAGCCGCTATAAACTCCGGGTTAACCACTCGTCCATGGAAAGTCGTACTATGTCGGGAGAAGTACACAGCAGTAAATAAAAAGGAAATGATATAATATTTCTTGGGCGGCCCCGGGGGAGAGGCTGGGGGATCACTGCTAAATATGCTCTAGTTTATAAACAGTACATCATTATGTACGAGTCATTGAGAATGTAAATATACATGGGTACAGTGTATAAATTAAAACCTTTTTTTTTTTAATGAGACATGATTGTTTTATTTTCAATTGATTTATAGCTCGACTGATTGATTGACACGCACACACAATCATTGAAATATTTATCGAATTGTCAAATCAGCAAGAATAACAGGTCACTTACAATTCTGCTCATTCTGGTTTTTATTCAGCCTGGATGAGAAATCAGTGAAACACAATAATACGCATACAAAACACTCGAAACAATTTACTGATTTTTTTTTTTCATGGTCACAGAAACTAGAGTCATATATATAGATCCTTTCTCATAAAGTAGTCCCCTTACTGAATTGTTTGTTTAGAGGGGCTAGTTACACTTCCGGTACCAATTAATGTACTTGAATTTGCGAATAATAAATTTCTGTTGCCGCTATTCTTTTAATTTTAATCATGAAAATCAAATAATCAAAATATAATATATTTTTCAGTGTGATTATTTATTATTATCTTAAATGTTAAAACTATAACAATGTTTTCTGATTTTTAATACTATACGATATAATTTTTATAATTAAAGACCGCTGCTAACACTAGTGTATGCTCTCGACATTTTAATCTTAATATTTTAATGGGCTGTCTGTAAACAGTTAAACATGTGTTTAATGCAAACAACTTCAACTCAGTAAAAAAGTACAATTGTATACCAATGTATAAAGTTGACATTTTGAATATGACTCATTGTAGTCCGACTTCCTTGACCAAAAGGCTATGTTTTTTGTTAATTTGTCATTTTCAAACATTTGTATCTGGCTGTACATATATAAATTCCCGTCTCGCACCAAAAATCACCAGATATTTTCATTTTAAAAATATTAAATAAGTAACATATTTTATTATAATATCATATGTTTTTCCTTTTACCTGTAAATTATGAGGTTCGTGATTTTTTCTCTGGCTTCTATAGCATCTCGCTGATAGTTTGACTACATTTCCTAGTGTAGAGCTAAGGTCTGTAACTGTATATTGTTTATTTAATAAAAATAACACATTGACCATCACCTCAGCATAATGAACAGTGGCGCAACCGGGGGGGGCTTGAGGCCCCCTCAGACCAAATCATCAATACATATTTTTACTATATAAAGTTACTAAAAAGACTGTTAAACTGTCTTTTTCTATATGTGAGCCCCCCCCCCAGCACTTTTCGCTGGTTGCACCACTGAATATGAGGTAGTAGTTTCAAACCTTTTACTACCGAGTTTTAATTACTATCTATCGCACAATATATGCTAACCAAAAATATACTGTTTTAACAATCATGGTTAAATAATATAATGTACATGAGCATGGGCGTATCTATCCCTAAACAGGTAACCAGCCCCGTAGCGTGAAAATTCTACAGCAGGGGCCAGACATTTTACAGCAGGGGGCAAGGCAATAACAGGGGTGGGGGCAGGTATTACATTTTACTAAGTAGAGCAAATAAGCAGGGGGCCCGGCCTCCTGCCCTCCCCCCCCGCACGCTACGGGCCTGCTGGTAACCCTAATCGTCAATTATAAAAACTTTAAATAACAATTTTAGTGTAAAATGTAACTTTTCATGTCATGGACATACTTCTCAGAGAAGTATTTGTAACCCTTCGTAACTTCTCTCTCTGATATCGGGATATTTTGTGACTTTAGAAACTTGTCAACATCACAAAAATTAAATTTTGGTATTAAATTTAAAGTCATTTTATCATATATTAGACAAAAAAAGTAGGAAAAATAATCGAGCTAAGTATTAATCAAGTATAAACAAAGCGACCGGAAGCCCATTATAACCCTTTGACAAAGACAGCTGACGCGCAGGAATACAAGTGAGAAAGGTCTATAGGCCAACTGTCAATGTGTTACTTAAGTTGGCTTGAGACAACAAACACAACTCACTTTTACTATCCAGCATTCAACGATTGTGTATTGTGTAATTCAGGAGTGAGGGGTGGGTGGGTGGAGGGGGATAGGATGACTGTTCCCTAAAATGACGCCCTCCCCCCCCCATCCCTGCAAATCATTGAAATATGGTCTGTAGCTTTAGTAAGATTTAATTTTGACTATTCCATCCAAGCAAGTTGTATATTTCTATTGTTATAGGGACCGTCTAAAAAAATGTATGGGCCCATTATTATTATTATTTGCCACGAAGTCAATCATGATCGCTGTACTCGCGCGTGACTGTCTCTGTCTGAAACCCTTAAAATCTCAGGTTGTAATCCGCGCCCCTCCCTCCTTATAACTACGCCGCCGGCAATATATTTAAACGGGTAGTCATTGTGGCAGTTGTTTCAACAACCACCTAATTCTCCTGCCTAGCTACTATTGGACAGTCACACCTGTGTACCGCGGTACTTGACTCATTAAAAAAAGCCATTTAGGAAGCAAAACAAAAAAAAAAAACATTTTTTCTAATCTGTAATAATATACTTCTATCTTTGATTGATTAGTTCTTAGTTCAGTTTCCAAACGCTTAATTAGGAATAATTCTTTTATTAACAAGACAAATATTCTGACTGGGACGGAAAGAATGAAAAAAATAAAACGAGAGGGATAGAAAGAGAGAAATAGAGATAAATGGAGAAAGGGGGGGATAGAAAGAGAGGGCGGGGGTGGAAAGAGACGCATGTGAATGAATGTCGTTGAACTGAAGATCAATCAATATTAAATATTAATTTTTTTTTCCACAGAGGATCTGGTTTGACTGATGATACTCCATATAGTAATCTGCTTGTAGCGGTGTTTAATCTGCTTGTAGTGTTGTTTAATCTGCTTGTAGTGGTGTTTAATCTGCTTGTAGTGGTGTTTAATCTGCTTGTAGTGGTGTTTAATCTGCTTGTAGCGGTGTTTAATCTGCTTAGAGTGGTGTTGAAACTTTGTTTCCTTGAGTTGGTTTTGATGATGAATTTAATGCAGATCTTTTGTGATTGGGCCTAATTAGTTGTCTGTGTTTATTGCCAGGCCAGAGAAAGAAGCAAAGTTTGTTGAAGTTCGTTTAAAGTGTCAACTACGTCCTGTATTTAAAATTTGTCTAGTCATTAAAAACAAATAGTTAAAGGCTTGGAATTGAAGTACCTATTTAGGACATATCGTATAGTCTGTTAGTCGTTTTGAAGTCAGTTATTTGGTATCGAACTAAAAACGATATAACTTGACGTCAGTTACTCGGTATAGAATTTACTAGGGAGCGACCGATAATCGGATAGGCATCGGTATCGGACCGATATTGGCACTATCGGTTAACTATCGGATCGGCCGTTTTTTGTAGGGAGCGACCGATAATCGGATCGGTATCGGACCGATATTAGCACTATCGGTTAACTATCGGACCGGCCGTTTTTTGGCTGCCGATACATTTTTTTTCACAAATCTATTAACTCCCTAAACTGGTTTTGGTTTACAGAGTTAAAGTTTACTTACAGACTTCCAGTTAACTGTTCACCTGAGTGAAGTGATTTTCTGATATAATTAAGTGTTTTTAATTTTTCAAACTTTTTTAAAAATCTGCTACAAGTAAATTCAGTAAAAATTACAAAGATTAACGAAGAAAATTATTTAAATTTCATCACAAGTTAGTGAAGTTACAATTAACAATTAATACATTTTTACTTTTTTGGTTGCCATTAATTATTTACAACTTTATCTTACTTTTCTGTTTGTGTACAAGTAAAAAGTAAAAACAACGAATTGTTTGTTATAAGTTTAATTTTTAACAATAAACATGCAGATTTCTGAGATTATGCAGGCATGGTTTGTATTTCTGACTTCGGTCTTCCGGTCTGTCTTTTCAAATCTTTTGTTCTTCTTATCTTCTTCATCTGCAAAAATGCAGGGGAAAAATATCGGTATCAGACTATCGGTAAAAAGGCATATCGGTCGCTCCCTAGAATTTACTATTCATGGTTTGACATACTGTTAAGTATTTTTGGTTTTGAATGCAGTATTCACGAAATATGAAGTCGGTCAGTTGGTATTGAATAGACTAATCATGTGATGTCAGTAAAGAAGTATATATGATAGGACCAATGATGGTTTAGATTCTATATATATGACATTCTTACAAATATATATATATATTTATTTATATTTATATACAATTTATCAAAACTGTTATTTGAGACATTTTTTTTTTACATCTGAATATGAAAAAAAAATGTTCATGAACTAAAATTAAAAAAAAAACCAACAACAAACACCTGTGACCGTTACTGGTATAACTGACAGCTACAACAACAACAACAACAACACACACACACACACACAGACACGCGCGCGCGTACACAGTCCGTCTTGAATTTGAAACCAAGTTTCGTAACTCTTACACGTCTGTCGCATTGTCTCCCTTTTAACAATTTCATCACCACAAGCCTCTGTAAAGTTTTTCAAAAACCTCGATCAAGAATGGTTTTTTTTTTCCCCCAGTAAATAAAAAATGTCTTGCAGTAAAAGATATTTAGCCTCTATTTCTTTTTTAAGCCCTCTTTTCACACTCTGAGATCGCCACTGGTTATCTTTTTGGGGGGTCTGTGAGCTTATGCAGTCCTCCCTGGTCACTGAGTAATGATAGATGTGGCTAGAAATGAGGTCAATGTAATCGAGCGTACCAGTTGTGTTCAATTTAAGAATAACTCTCAAAGGAATGGAGGAGTGTGGGGGTGGCGGGGGGTGGGAACAGCTGCTGTATATTTTGAGAGTCTGTGTGAGCGATAATTGGGGACCATATTATGGGATGGTTTTTCTTTGTTACACCCCAGATGTTGTAATGTTCTTTGAATTGATACAAAAATGATAATTTGTTTTTTAAACTACGTTTTTTGTTTTATCGTTGTGAGTTTACCGAGGAGAGCAGAATCTAACGCGAACAGAAACATTTCAACAGACAGACAATCAGGTAGGTCAGGTGCACACAGATCAAACATCTATAGACAGAAACAAAATATGACCCGGACAAAAGAGAAAAAGGAAAAAAAAACCCGCACGAATATAAGGTGGAGACATTTATAAGATGTAGACAAATATAAGATGTAGACAAATATAAGATGCAGACAGATATAAGATGGAGACAGATATATAATGCAGACAGATTTAAGATGCAGACAGATATAAGATACAGACAGATATAAGATGCAGACATTTACAAGATGCAGACACATACAAGATGCAGACACATACAAGATGCAGACACATATAAGATGCAGACACATATAAGATGCAGGCACATACAAGATGCAGACACATATAAGATGCAGGCACATACAAGATGCAGACACATACAAGATGCAGGCACATATAAGATGCACACACACACATATAATATGCAGACACATATAAGACACAGGTATTTATTTTGACATTTCTTCAATTTAAATTATTTCGCGGGTTTAAAAAAAAAAATCCAACAAAAAAAGTTCGGACCAGGTCTGTTGTGCTAATTAGAAAATTATCATATTTTTTTAGAAATCAAATATTGAATTAATTTACTTAAAATACAAAGCATCGGCGAAATGGAACATGCCTTTAATTCGATTTTATGCGTCTTTTTTTTTTTGTATTTACGTAATTTAAAACATTGAAGGCTGGAAAAACCCCCCCAAAAAAATAAAGCCCAAATGGTTTACGCCAGTCCGCCAATTTCGCCCTTTCAGCTAAGCTATATCCTTAAATGAAGACCAAAGCTGCGCACAGCCAATATTTCGTGCCTAATGCGATTTCAGGTAAATAAGAAGGCGCATTGGTTCAAAGACAGAACAATATAAATCTTACAAAGTCAAAAAAAAAAAGTAGAGTAAGTTAAATGACTAGAAAATATAAAAAATTCAGTTCATCGTGAAAACCGAAAAGACATGAACAAAATGTATATTATATAATAGTTATCTATAACCGATTTATAAACAAAGTCCTACCTGTTATTGATAACAACGTTCAGAATGATGGTCACTCCAATCAGCAGGTCAGAGGTTGCGAGAGACGCCAGGTACATATCTGGGGTTGTCCTGAAACTGGGGGTCAACCTAATGGTCAGCAGAGTGATAGTGTTTCCTATAATAATGGCCATGCCCAGTAGGACAGGGACGAAAATGTCCCTCACTTCCGTCCTCTGGCACAGGACACTACCGCTGTGGCTATCACTTGAGTTGACCAGGTGGCTAGCCATGATTGAGACACAGATCAGGCATCATCTGGTAAACAAAGAAATCACTGTGTTAAGGTGTTTAAACACTTTCAAACAAAATACGTAAACACTAATAATGCACTCAATCCTTGAACATCCAAACCCTGTAAATGAATCAATCTGTAACAAAAAAATAATAATAAAGAAAGTATCCAGATTTTTTACCATTTGTTTAAAAAAAAAATAAAGCAAACCTAACTCTAGTGTTGTGCAATTATATTCTGGACAAACAAGGGGAATTCATCAACAGAAAACAGAGAGAGAGAGAGAGAGAGAGAGAGAGAGAGATAACTCCACACTGCCACGACCTAGCTCGGGAGACAATGCAGTAAACTACCGCCTCTCAACACTTGTCAAATTAATGGTGAGTTGTGTCGCGTTTTGCGGACGGGAGTTTTGGTCACCAGACAGTCTTATAATAGGACTTCATGACTGTCAGTTGTATCAACCAGGGCTGGGGAGCCGGTGTCGGTGTCGGTGGTGTCGGTAGTATTTGCCGGTGTCGGTGTCGGTGTTGGCATTTGTACTTTGCCCGGTGTCGGTGTCGGCATTTGTATTTTGTCCGGAGTCGGTGTCGGTGTCGGCATTTGTACTTGTCCGGAGTCGGTTCGGTGTCGGCGCAAAAACTCCCCCCCCCAAAAAAAATACTAGAACTTTAATTAAATAATCCAGAACAACGTCAGATAGTTCTTAGCCAATCTTTAATTTAAAGTTTTCTTAAGTTCTTCTTTTCTTTTTAAATAAATACTTGGTAAATCTATTTATCAACAAATGTATTATTTTCCAAAGCGAGATTCTCTACATTACAACAACTTGTCAACATTAAAAGAATTGTGACTGTAAGCAGATAGGAAGGCTACTGGCGATGTTCACTCTGTTATACACTCAATCATTGTAAATCAAATGAAATTTCTAGTTTGCATCTCTCTATCAATATCCATGTTGGAGAAAGATTACACACAAACCTATTCAAGACTTTTAGAACTTCAAAGAATGATCACACTCTCCACGGCTTAATTTCTCTCAGCCAGAATGAAATATTACCAATCTACGTCACAATGGCACTACATTAAAGCCAAGTCCGTAGCTGGAGCTGTTGAGGGCCCCCCCCAACCACCTATTACAATACAAACATTTTCAATACATATTTAATGTTTAATTCGGATGTAAAATAATGACTCATTCCTCTATTAACTGTTAAGTATATAGTGTCTTCATACGTCTCACTCTTTTCTAAAAAATAGGTCTGGAACAATCATCTTTTATCATTGTCTGTAGCCCTTGCCGTGATTATATTTCAGCATTCTGCATTCTCCTAGTGGCCAATTATAAACTTCCAATCATCATTGCTCTAGTATTGTTGGATTTTTCTGTACTTTGCAGTGATTTGCTGACTTAGGCAATCGTTAATAATAACCTTGACCAATATTTGAGCATAAGCCTACACATAAATGAGAACTTATTAAAAGTAGCGAATTGGCCGCTTCAGGTTTACTATAAAAATAACATCCCGCATACTGTGGCATATCTTGAAGTAAACCATGCACTTTTGTTACTTCAATGTATTCACTGCAGCTACTCTTGATGTCCATATCTAGTATTTTTCGTGTCGGATTCAGCGGTTGAAGGGATGCCGACACCGGAGTCGGTGTCGGTGTCGGAAAACTTTTTGGCCGACAACCCACCCCTGGTATCAACATTTAATCTGGACATTTCCCCGGTTCGTTGTCGTAATCATCATCAATATAATTGCATAAGTGGTGTTTAAATATCAGATTCAGACATGGACATGAAGGAGCTCACACGTTGTTATTAAAAAGAATTTACTTTTCACGTGTATTATTTTTTAGTTCGTTATTTTTTTAAACTTTAGTAGAAATGATGCGTTTTTTTTTTCGTAAGTTTGTCTGAATCCGTGCACTTGAAACGACTAGTTCCAATTGAAACCACTTCTTACATTCCTATGATGATAAGGAAATAAATGTCAGTAAGAGGGGAAAAATATGTTGGGGGGAGATAACACCTCTCTTATATCCTTAAAACAAATATTACCGCCCCTGAAACAATCTATCTAACTATCTCTCTCTCTCTCTCTCTCTCTATATATATATATATATATATATATATACATATATATTAGGAATGTGACGAAGTTCGATTTCGAATCCGACGACATTGGAACTTTGACGTTTTTTGAGCAATTTCGAATCCGACGGATTTTTTGAAAAAAATCCGTCGGATTCAAATTTAAAAAATTACCGTTTTCAGATCAAACAAAGCCGTACAAATCGTAACTGAAATTAAAAACCTTGAGACTTTCGAAAACCCGAAATAAAGAAAACAGATAAAACTAAACTCCTGGACCCTTGCTCAGCTGTCCATAGATTAGACGTCGTATTTGGTCATGACCATATTTTAGATACACCCCTCTCGCCAAACATTGTTTTTAACCGAGCTTTCTAAACCTCGGAATGGATATGCGGATTGGAATGGCAGAGTGGATGTGCGGATTGGAATTGCGAAAAGCTGGTTATGTGTGACCAATTGGAATGAGTTGGAATAACATTTGGAATAATTTAGAATGAATTGGTGGAATGAATTTTGGAACGAGTTCAAATGACATTTTTAATGACCTTGGAATGACTTGGAATACCGTTTGGAATGATTTTAAACGAGTTGGAATGACGTTTGAAATGATATGAAAGATTTGGAATTATATATAGATTTAGGTATATTATACATGTGCTGAAAATCCTCGTTGTCATGGGGGGGGCACAGGACTAATACCTTGGTATACCCCCTTTTAGCCAAGTGTTGACCAAATCCGCATCAACATTCGAATCCGACGGATTTATATTTGCCAAATCCGAATCCGACGGATGCGGATTTTCATCAACTCCGTCACATCCCTAATATATAAAATTCACAACTTCAAGACGCAGGCCATTTATAGATTGTGGAATTCCCGAATACGTCGACAACTCGCGACAGCTGAAAAAAAACCCCACTATAGTGTGGAGACGGGAGGGCTGGATCACAACAAGCGTGTTGTTTAAAGTGGGTCAAGATGGATCACTCAGGAAGTCTTCACCTGTCAGCTATAGATGATTAAAATGTTTCAAAATAAATTTAGCTTTACAGAAAACATAGTCCGCTTTGCCATTGTGTCCGTATCAAAGATTGCGTCAGTATCAAAGATTGTGTCAGTATCTTTCCCAATTTATTTGCGAAGTATGATACGATGCGGGACGGCTAGTATCCATTATTGAGTTATTTCGGAAAATCATGACACGAAAGGAATGGGAGAACGTTTACTTTTTAGATGAAGGATGGGGGGGGGGTGAGGGGGGAAATACTTTTATAGGTTTACAGGTGACAAAATTATTAGATGCCTACATGGTTAGCGTAATAACGATTTTTTAAAAATTGAATGACGCAATAAAAATTTTTTCAAAGTCATTGTTGGTGTGATTGGACGGTTGAGATTTTGATCTCCCTCCCCCCCCAATCAACACACATTATTAAACACTTAAAAACGCTCAAACAAAACTAACACGCACACACACTCACACACCTCGATACATTGACCCACTAAAGTGAAGACAGAAAAAAAATTAGCCATCTTAGCAGAGCTATTAGAGCTGAAGCCTTGAGAATAAACCTCGAACCTGATCATTTATATTTTATTTTATTTAAATTCAAATACGCCAAGAGTTACCCAAGCTGATGAAGTTATTAGACGCGGATATTCTACACGCTTCGAGCTTGGCACAAGGACACTATTCAATTAATATCACTACGTTATTTGTCCACGTTCAGCGGTATTTCCTATATTAGCTGTTCATAAATTGCCTGTACTAGATCTAGCGAACCCGAGATGATGTTAAACTTTGGCAACGAGAATTGATCTCGACAAGAATTTAACGATCTAAAAAAAAAACTACAAAAATTTTAACATTTATACTGGAATAGAAGAAATAGGAATTCGAGTATGTGCGTGCTTGTGAACAAGTATAATAAAGCTGGGATAATGAAGGGAATGTTATAAAAATAAACAATAAATATATTATATACATAAAAGCGATTCGGGCTCTGCGTTAAATCGAAAGTAAAGAATTCATACAACAGTATTCCGATTTAAAATACAATCATGAAAAAATCGGATCTGCCCGAAACCAAAAAATAACCTAGACTACCGATCAAGCCTAAAGGGATATAACTCTATGAAAAGGTTTTTCAGGGTACATATAGTAAATAAATAATCTGAAAACAAATAAACGTACAAAAATGTAACAGCTTGTATAAAAAAGTCCTGTTGCATGAATCACTTGTATATTTGCAATGACACCGTTAAAGAAAATTCTTCGAGTCGATTTGCTTGATCACCAGGGTACAGATAGTAGCTCTATATTATTTTGAAAACTATACCAGACAGTTGAAAAGAGAAAAATAGCGAGGAAGAAGGAATATTAAATGCATACCTGCATTTTATAAAAAAAAAGTGTTAAATAACATGAGCCAAAAGTAAAAATAAAATTAAAATTTTTAATAAAAATGAAATGCACTTAAAATTGTAAAAAAATATTTGTATTAATATTTAAATTTATTGTCATATCTAAAAATATAAAATGCAGCGGCCATGACAGCCCTATAACATTTGGAAGGGGGGGGGGAAGCTTTGATCACATGCAGCAATTTATAAGCCGTTTTATAGCAAATTACTATTATTCGACGGGCCAATAAGGGCAGGGGGCCCCGTCAAGTTTACACCTCCCCCCCCCAGGCGACCTATGAAAGATTGAGATCGCAAGGTTCCTTCAGTGGTGATATAATCTATCAATCTATATTTACTCTGCTTTTTTTTAAAAATTGCATTTCATAATGACTCACCCCCCATAGCCAGGTAGACGATGTTTAGAGAAAATCTTGTAATGCATCAGGTTGGCTCTACTCAGTCGAGCAAAAAAAATTTCATTACAGTAGTATGATAGTATACAGCATCAAATGACCACTTAATGTTAGCGATTAGAAAGCTTAAAACAAACTGAAATAGCCAGTGCCTTTGATACACTAAGCTATGTCGATTTATGGTACCCTGTCGTGAATGAGAGTTTTATAGCACTTTTATTTAAAATTGTTAGTGAGGTGAAAGAGGGGTACCATAAAAAAAAACCGTGCCACTAGTTGTTTATAAGGGAATCTGAGAGATTTAACCCCCATCTCACACACCACAGAGTATACAATAATATAAAAACTGCGCATCTCTGTTTGGAAAACTTCTCTACCTATGTCTAAATTAATCGCTGCCATTTGTGTTATTTTCCGTTTTAAGCAGTGTGGCACCAAAATATTGATACACAATAGAATAATATACACTGATATGGCGGATTTCGGGAAGACCAATTTAATTCATCGATTCTGTGTAAGTCATATCTTGTGTTTCTACATTGATTTTGCTCCATACCCTTAAAACGATCGAACATGTTGGTAGCTCTATCTTAACACTGACCTGTGGCGATCTTATGCGCTAGTGACTGAAACTGATAGAAATTGATCTGTAAGAAACATGTTAATAATCAATCAAAATATTTGTATATAATTAGATTTATTGAAATCAATGTACAATGCAGTGTAGGATAAAACCCCCTGGACGAAATCCCCAGCGAACGAAACCCCCGCGGACTAAACCCCCGCGGACTTAACCCACAGCGGACTAAACCCCCCAGCGAACGAAACCCCCGCGGACTAAACCCCCGCGGACTTAACCCACAGCGGACTAAACCCCCCAGCGGACAAAACAAAACGACATGTCACATATCCCTGTTGTTTTTAATCAACTTAACATTTTAAAAAAAATTAAATTTATTGCAATATTGACCTTTGTCCGTCCTTACGGTGACGGAATACAATCTTGTGGTTATTTTTAGATTAAGTTCCCATGAACTGTGGACATACTGGTCAGCGTTGTATTATTTCTTCAAAAAAAATCGTGATATGGTTAATTATGGTAGTTAAAGCAGTGAACTTTAAAAAAGACACATAAACAACAAAATGACAGCTTCAACTGAAAACAGAGGGGGCTTTAGCAAGTTTACGTTTCTTGCATTGGCGCATAGGGAGGCGAGTGGCATATGCTAAGACTGAAAGAATCGACAACCATTGCTCGATTTAAGAAAAAAACCAGTGCCGGGGGATGAACAAAATTTTTGCAGAGCCGGGGATAAATGTCATCCCCGGCGGGGATGAAAAAAGCTAAACCACAGCCGAGGATGCCAATGCTCAGTGCCGGGGATATCCACAGCATACCCAGCGGCGGCGAGATGCCAACAGTTTTTTGAGGATCTTCAACTTACAATCCATGGGCCAACAAGTAACTAATTTATTTTCATAGACAAAACCAACAATAATATAAAACAAAAATGGGGAAAACATGTGTCTTAATTAACATAGTTCACGTTGGTTCAAACAAATTTGAAACTGCACATTAATAGGACAAGCAATGAATTTATTTTTAACAAAAAAAAAATGCAAATTTTTCATTTTTGTTAAAATCAAATATTCCATTACTCATAATTATTTCGATTATTTAAACAAATCATAACGTTGTTCCATAAGTAATTTTTTGTCGTTTTGCCTGAAGGTACATCGCTGGCAGAATGCCTTCCGCCTTTTAACCACATTGTGGCATACAACTTAGCATCAAAATATTGAAGTGGTGGACCATTAATTTGAATAAACAGCAATTGTTTGATGGTTTCGACATCTAAACAAACAAACAGTTACCATCACTTGGTACATCGACAATAATGCAGCGTCGCTCTTCCACTATTTTTGTTAGATTTGTGTATACACTTGTTGAAACAATATAGGAGGCCCCGGGCCTGAAAATGAAAACGTTGCAGTATGAATTGCAATGAATGACTGTTCGTGCAGACGCGGTTCTTGGGGTAGGCGATATACGCCCCCCACAGCTTTCTATCCCCTGGCCTAGGCTTATATACAGGCCTTCCCGATGACCAATTCCTAGATCCGCCTAGTTTCAGCGTAGTAATGTAGTAATATCAGCATCATCAAGAGAAAAAATCATTTTAGATTACACTGTCTGGTTTAATTTTATAACATCTGACGTATCTTGTAATTGTGAATCAGTCTTGAAAACTTATTTTACACTGTTAACGAGAAAATGGTTTTACTCCAGTGTTACCATTAAACATAGATCTAGTACGTGCAGAATAAAACATAATTTTATCAATACATCCAGCTACTAAGTTTTTTATTTCAACTTCAAATTCGACTTATTAAAGTCGGTTAATCTAAACTTGTAATAACAAAATATTGCTACGGATGTACTGTAACACATGACTTACACACATATACTGTAACACATGACTTACACGCATATACTGTAACACATGACTTACACACATATACTGTAACACATGACTTACACACACATACTGTAACACATGACTTACACACACATACTGTAACACATGACTTACACACATATACTGTAACACATGACTTACACACATATACTGTAACACATTACTTACACACACATACTGTAACACATGACTTACACGCAGTAGACGTAGTAAGAAGATCATCTTTTTTAGATTTGACTCCCTGAAATACAGTTTATTTGTTTGTTTGTTTATTTATTTGTTTGTTTGTTTGTATAAGACAACGTTGTTTCAGTTAACGTTTTTGCAAGACGGCTGTTTAGCAGCTTAATTTAAAATTATAAAATTAAAGTATTACTTTAAATCTTTGTCTGGGTTTTTATATAAAAATAAAATTTTTCGCTTGATAACTTGCGCCTTGCGACTTACGAGCGACGAATTAAAAGTGAACATAAAATTAGAACCAAAGATTACAAAAAATACTTCCAACTCTAAAGGTACGCACAGACCAAGGCAAATTTCGCGTTTCTAGGTAACTCGCAAAATTCGCTCCTCTTTCGCGGCAATGTATTTATATGGAGATGCTCAAACCGCGGAGAGTTTCCGCGGCGGTACAGAGAAATTTCGCGGCATCATCTTCTTGCAGAGTTTTTACGCGTTTCGCGAGTGTAAACAGTCCAAAGTGGCTGCATAGAAACATCGACTCAAATGAAAATCAAGGTTAAAATTGTTATAATTGTCTTAAAATTAACAAATAAGACTTACATTTATATATAGAAACATGAATTATATCAAATTAAACCAAAAAAAAAGTGTTTTTTTCACTTTTTACTTGTAAAATACAATAATTGTAGAAAATGTATAATACGAAGAAAATGTCTGCTGACGTCTTCAAACAAAAAAAAAAAGAAAATAAAAAAAAATCATTATATCCGGTCGGCTGACGCCCACTTTCGCTTCGCTTAGGAGTAGCGGCGGGTTTTCGCGCTTAGAAAATTCTCACTTGAGAAATAGTTAGCGGAAAGTTTCGCTTTGTCAAACCAAAGCGAAACGTTCCGCACTTTTTACTAGGGGCCGGAGCCGGATCTGAAAAAATCTGGCGGTTCCAAGGCTCCCAAATGTTTTTTTAAAGTAGAATTTTTTTTTTTTTATCTTTAAAATTCCAAATTTGTTTGCTTGTTTGCCTCCTAAAATTTTAAATGTTGTCATGTTTTACGAACGCCTTGTGAAGGAGTTAAAGTTGAATTAAATATACACTGTTTGATTTTGTTTGTGCATGTGTGTTAATCACACTTTTTTAAGTGACTATAGAGAGTATGAATTTTTATGTTGTTATGTGACGTAGTAAGACGTCACTTGTCACTTGCTTAGAGACAGGCCTTGGGAATGGTTTGTGTTACTTTTTGATCTTAAATTAGTAGGAATAATCCTAGTTAACTTGGAACATGTGCCTTCATTATGTGCCTTTGTCTAAAATTTAATGTAATACTTTAAAGTCTACGTCCACATTAAAATATGAATCAGCAGTCAGTGTTGTTAACTATTTTGAACTGAAAGCTGTATGCACGCTACCATAACGCCTCCACAGTTTATTAGATCAGATCAAATCCACCTAACCACCCTGACACGCCACAACAGTAACAGCATATAAATAATAGCGTGCACGCACATCACCATGAGATATCTTTAATGGGGAATCGTTTTGTGTTCATTTTAAATCTTGTTTACCCTCCGAAATTTTTTTAATGGCATGTTATTTTGTTATATATAAAGTTAAAACAGTTTTATTTCATAGAATAATTGTATCAATCATTTAAAAATAGACAAACGCGTCATTTTGTATATTATTTGACGGACTTTGTAATAGACTAAAAACAAAATGGTCGCTTATTGTATTTAACAATTTTATTATAAAAAGATAGCTGAAATAGAGTAGATAAATTTATAAGGCTGTGGGTCCGAATAACAATCAGACTTTATTGGGACGGGGTCCGAATAAAAATCGGAGTTTATTGGTTCCCGGGTCCAAATAGTCACTCCGAATTTATAAATATAAATACAAAAGTCTTTAAAATATTTTAAATAATGTATTATTTTACTATTTGCTAATTTGATCATTGAAATAACTTTTTTTTACTTATGAAAATGGCGAAAATAACGATATGTTTTTGAATGCACTGAAATGGTTTGTTTTTAGTAAAACCGACAATGCGTATATTTTTCAAGTTCCGGACTATGGGTCTGAATGCGGTAAAATTTACATAACCTTTTATCAGCGGTATGTTTGCGTGGTGCAATTACAAAAATTGTTGTCTCGTGTGATACTATCTTAATAGGGAGCCGGAGCCGTCATATTTGTGGGAGCCGGAGCCTGGTGACGTGTATTAGTCAGAGAGTATTACAGAGATGGTATTGAATTCTATTGATCATAAATTACTACTCTGTGGATGTTCCTTATTCGAAACAGAGTCAATTTGCTATATCCATGGCCTTGAATGGTGCGCTGTATCAGCTGAGACACCCTGTAGAGAGAAATAATGATATTTTCGGATACGTTAGGTAGCAGAAATAATTTTTTTTGTCAACATCTTTATAATGAACTTTGAATTATGTCACCCTCCCTCCCCACAGAAGGGGAAGGGGGGCTGTTTTTTATGCATGGGACTGCCTAGTTACTAGTACTTACATTTGTACTTGTACCCTAACGAGTATTTTGGCGCTGTACTTGATAAGTATTTATATTTCATTCTGTTGAAAGTTCTTTTTTTTTTTTTAAATGTTACAAAAATTCGTGCATTATTGATTAAAAGAAAACAAGTATTGAATCAAAAGAATAATTTTCTCATGTGTATTTCATTCTTTGAACGTCGAAAAAAAAACCCAAAAAAAAAACACGATCTGAAATATTAGATCAACATGTAATCCTCTCCCTCACCATCCCTCCTCCACTCCCCTCACCCCATACTACCGCTAAAATCTAATTATCAACCTAATTGCTTTCTCGCTAAAATTTTAGCCAAGTTAATGCATTTTGAATTAACATAAAGGGCAATACATCAAATAATTCATTCTTGGGAAATAAAAATAGTAATGAGTAAACAAAAAAAAAATGGTATTTTCAACTAAAAAATATCTTTATAAGTTATAAAAATAGAATTCCAAACTTTTTTTTATAGTTTTTTTATTATAAAGAGGTTAAAAGCATTTTATTAAAACAATACAATGTCAGTTCCTCCTATCTCTCAATCTACGTCCCAGTGAAACAACAATATTAAGGTCAGATAGCAGATAAGACTTAGAGAGATAACATATACTTCTATATAAACAAATACTGGTTTGAAACATTCAAGCGCACCTGCCATTTCGGTCTGACGGTACAGGCACATTACACCCTCACCTCTATTGCAGGATAAACCGCTTGCCTAGCCATTCTGGCCGATCAGCAGTACACACACCCTGCTGGTCTGGCCAGTTTGGGCAAGTCTTAGAAAGCTCTTTTCTGCCATCCCGGCAGATGTTAGCGGGCACACTCACCGTAGTCTGGCCAACCAGCAGTACGCACACCCTGCTAGTCAGGCCGACCAGCAGTACACACACCCTTCTACTCTGGCCGACCAGCAGTACACACACCCTGCTAGGCTGAACATTCTGGGCAAATATTAAAAATCTTTTATTCTGCCGTGCCAGGGAGACGTAGCGGCCACTTACAACTCCGCTCTGTCTGTAGGCATGGCAGACATGCATCAGCGTCACCAATGAAGATGGTGTGGCAGGCACACGACACCCCGTCATGCTAGCAGTCTCACGGCATAACAACTTAAATCCCTTTCAAGTCCACCTAAATAATTGAAATAAAAATAGAAAATGTAGAAAAAATATAATAACCTCGCTGGGACTAAACCGGTTGCGGACAAACGTTTTGAGTCGCGGACCTCGTTGGGCTCATAAGTTTGACCGGCGGTCCGGACCAATAATAGATGGATTGTCGACATGAACTATCATTGATTGAATGTAAAAGTCTTAACATGAAAGGCTCTGCTACAGTCTTTTAAACTAAATAAGTGACTGGCCGAGGGCCAAATTAAACAGTCCTGTTGGGCGAATTAAACAGTCCTGCGGGGCAAATAAAACAGTCCTGCGGGCCGAAATAAACATTCCTGCGGGGCGAAATAAACAGTCCTGCGGGCCGAAATAAACAGTCCTGCGGGGCGAATTAAAAAGTCCTGCGGGCCAAAATAAACAGTCCTACGGGCCGAAATAAACAGTCCTGCGGGGCAAATAAAACAGTCCTGCGGGCCGAAATAAACAGTCCTGCGGGGCGAATTAAACAGTCCTGCGGGCCGAAATAAACAGTCCTGCGGGCCGAAATAAACAGTCCTGCGGGGCGAATTAAACAGTCCTGCGGGCCGAAATAAACAGTCCTGCGGGCCGAAATAAACAGTCCTGCGGGGCGAAATAAACAGTACTGTGGTGTGAATTCGGCCCGAGGGATGTAGTTCGCCCAAGGCTGGCTTATATAGAAAGAAGAGTCAAAGGAAAGATTTTTGTTTTTTTAAAAATAATAAAACAATAAAAAAAAATAAGTAAAATTATTTTGTTACAGAATTCGCCATAAAATTATTCATAACCTTTTTTTATTTAGTGTTGAAATGTTTATACTTTTTCCAATTATATCTTTTTACAATATGACATTTACAATTTCTATAAAATCTTTTCTATTTGTAATTTTCCCTCATTGAATAGAAAACAAAACTCTCCTGGTAAACATTGTCACGAACTGTTTATTTTTTTTAAAACAGAGATATTGAGGTTGTTACTTTGATTTATTTTCAAATGAAGTTTACAGCGTTCTTTAAAAAAAAAAAACCAAAAAAAAAAAATCAGAAAATTTTATGACCGAAAAACACCGAAGAAGGAAAAAGGGTTACAGTAAATTACTTTTGTGTCTTCAGACGTGTCTGAGTGGCTTTAAACTGTTGGTAGGCCTACTGTTATGAAATAGTACCGACAAAATGCTTTGGGGGAGGTGGGGGGGGGAGAAGAGTATTTAAATCTAAATTTAGAAAAATGATTTTTGATCTGTATGATTTCTTTTTCTTGATGACCTCAATAAATATAAATGTGACTTTTGTGTGTGTGTATGTTTGTATATCCTGGCGTGTGTATGTGTGTGTGTATATATGTATATGTATATGCAGGGTTGTTATTGTCCTTTCTCTCAAGAGTTGTGTTAAGGCAGTTAGTATCGAAGTATCGGTATCGGCCAATACAGTAACGGCGATACATTTTAGTATTGGTTGCTGTATTGCCGATCCTTTTTGTTGTATCAAGTATTGATTTGTGTATCGATCAGGGTTGTTAACAATACACTTAAATTGTATCGTCAATACCGATACCAATACTTCATGAAAATAGTATCGCCAATACCAATACAAATACTCAAGTAAAAATGTATTGCCAAAATCGAAACCGATACAATACCGATACTTTTGTGAACAACAAACTATATTTATTTAAAATATAATGAGTGCAAGTTTTTCAAGTAATGTACGTGTGTCATCTGTAATGTGCATGTGTCATCTGTAATGTACATGTGTCATCTGTAAAAAAAAAGTGAAAAAATAAAATACAATGTCAAAGCACAAATTTAATGCTAAACACTTTAGTACTTGACGGATGGCCAAGTGGTGTAGATACTTGACTGTCGACTTGAGAGTCATGGGATTTTCCCACAAGTTCACCCAGTTTTAAATAGTACCCGACCTTAAGCTGGGGAAGTAAAAGCGGCTGGGCGTTATGCTAACCACATAATCACTTCACTAGCCGATCAACTCAGCAATATAGTTTCTTAATGCTTGGGTAGGTTGGGTAGGATCATAATGACAGCATTTATGATGAGTTATCTTCAAGATATCTGTCTACTTCAGCAGAACTTTACTATTAAGCCGGTTCTGCCGCCGTGCAGTAAAACTGTACTGCTGACTGTATTGAAGCTGCACCACCCTGCAAAGTAAGTTGAGTGGAAACTGCACTCAGTGCATTGCAGGCACGCGATAAGGTTCGTTCAACTTCAGCCTTGTGATCCAAGTTTTTTTGTTGGGGAGGTGGGTGGTATTAATAGTGGTAGGGTTGATGGTTATCATTACAAGCAGTGATTGAATTTATGAAGATTACTTTTGAAGCAATGTATTAAAATCGCTATTGTTATTCAGCAATTAGCTAATAGTGGCAACAGAAAAGTATTGGTATCGGGTATCGAAAATTTTTCGTTTAAAATGTATCGGCGATACACAAATCAATACTTGATACAAAAAGGATCGGCAATACAGCAACCAATAGTATCGCCGATACTGTATTGGCCGATACCGACACTTCGATACTAACAACCCTCTAAAAAGCATATAGTATAGTATTAAAAATCAGAAAAACATTGTTATAGTTTTAACTTTTAAAATAATATTAAATAATCACACTGAAAAATATATTAAATTTTGATTATTTGATTTTCAAGATTAAAATCCAAAGAATAGCGACAACAGAAATTTATTATTCGCAAATTCGCGTACATTAATTGGTACCGGAAGTGTATCTTGTCAATTTAAACAAATAATTCAGTAAGGGGACTACTTTTTGTGAAAGGTGTATACATTAGAATAGAATAAACGAAAGACCAGTGGTTGAGGGGACAGAGCCATTTAGAGCTAAATTCGAAGTATAAAATGTTTTTAAAGGAAATTTTTTGAATGTTATTAAAATAATGTTCATTTTTGCATAGTATTCAGTTATTTTCGCTACAATAAATTGAGTATTTATCGAGAAATAATTTTTTAACAAGATAACCCCCTCCCGTTGCTATGGAGTTTTATAAAAAATAGAATTTTTAGCTGGAATAAAAGATATTTAAGTTAAATAATTTTACATTTTTCTTACTCAAACTTGTACTTACACTTACGGAGTAAATATAACCAAACTAAATATATAAAACTATAAGGAAATATTATTTTATTCTGCAAATATTAAACTCAACGAAGCATTTGAAATAACGATCTATTTTTTGTTAATTAACTCAACATCAATACGTAAAATGAATAAATTAAACAATGTATAAAAACATACATTCAATTTATCGATTTATTAAATTATTATAAAGAGAGTTATAAAAATACAACTTTTCATTTATGTAAGATGCCTTACATTCGGAAAATAACAGGACAGCGTTAAACTGAAAAAAAAAACAACTATAAATCAATGGACCCTCTTTTGGTAAAGTGCCTATTAATTTTTCCAATAAGGGTTCTAAAAGTTATGGGGCCCCAAACTAGCAGAAAGGTTAGAAAATAAACTACATAGGATATATAGTAAAAAACTATACCACATTTCAAAAATGGCCCAGGCTTGAACAAGGGGAGCACTGATAGTGTGACTCTCAGAAACTATACAAAAATGGGCCCCCTCGTTTGGCATAGTACCTTTAAATTTTTCCAATAAGGGTTCTAAAAGTTATGGGGCTCCAAAATGGCAGATAGGTTAGAAAATAAACAACACAGGATATATTGTAAAAAACTATGCCCCATTTAAAAAAGGCCCAAGCATGAAAAAGGGGGCACATTTTACTGTAACTCTCAAAAACTATACAGGCATTCTTATTCGTCAAAGTGCCTTTTAATTTTTCCAATAAGGGTTCTAAAAGTTATGGGGCCCCAAACTAGCAGAAAGGTTAGAAAATAAACTACATAGGATATATAGTAAAAAAACTATACCACATTTCAAAAATGGCCCAGGCTTGAACAAGGGGAGCACTGATAGTGTGACTCTCAGAAACTATACAAAAATGGGCCCCCTCGTTTGGCATAGTACCTTTAAATTTTTCCAATAAGGGTTCTAAAAGTTATGGGGCTCCAAAATGGCAGATAGGTTAGAAAATAAACAACACAGGATATATTGTAAAAAACTATGCCCCATTTAAAAAAGGCCCAAGCATGAAAAAGGGGGCACATTTTACTGTAACTCTCAAAAACTATACAGGCATTCTTATTCGTCAAAGTGCCTTTTAATTTTTCCAATAAGGGTTCTAAAAGTTATGGGGTACCAAAGTGGCAGAAAGGTTAGAAAATAAACTACATAGGATATATTGTAAAAACCTATGCCCCATTTTAAAAAAGGCCCAGGCTTGAACAAGGGTAGGTATGATAGTGTGACTCTCAGAAACTATACAGAAATGGGCCCCCCAAGACTTCCACAATGAGGAATGGAGCATATTTCGAATTTCCATGCCCTGTAGTCGCCTAAAACTGTTATGTTTGTAATATACGTCCAATTTGATGAGTTTTAATAATATAAGAAAAAGCAATAATTACAAAATATAATTTAACGTGATGACATTTAAGAACTGCAACAATCAATAAAGTCAAAGTATTGTTATTCTGACAATGAACTTTATTTTAAATTTTCCTTTCCTGGTCTTGAAAGTTGCAAATTTGTCAATCACTCCATCAATATCAATATTTTTCACATCATTTTCAACAGAAAATAGAGCAAGATAACAAAGGGGATTGCAGGTAATTTTTTTTATCAGTTTTAGTTTTGAAAAGCTCCTCTCACATGAAGCTACATACACACAACTATTGATAAATAACTGCAGACATAGTCTGAGTGTTGGCAGAGATTCTATGACGTCCCATTCAGCTATGAATTTCAAACATCAAGTTGTTACATGGTGTAAGGGCTATTGTGATTCCTTTCCATGAACAGGTCGTTGTCTTAAGTATGAGAAAGGTTTATGCTTGCGGTCTGATGAGTATATGTATATTTCGAAGCTCACGTTTTGTCTCCGCCAATAAAGTCAAACAATACCGTTTCTTTGCTGATATAACATACAGATATTGATGCCAGTTGTTCTCAAATACATTACTTCAGCTTACGTCCCACTCTCGCACTCTGTCTTCCTCTCATCTTCTCTCTCTAACTTACCAAATCGTACAGCTTAAATTCTCTAAACGATTGGCTTTGCATCAGTGATTTATTAGCTTTAAATACTGCTAACCCCAACTAACTCTACCCTCGGGACAATTTATATGACAGCTCTGATAGATGGGAAAGAGATTGACAAGTTAACTGGGGACCTACACAACTTTCTAGTTTAACATCCCCCCAACCGTGTAAATTCCACCGTAACGACCTTTCTAAATAAAAGTAACCTTCCCTACAATTTACTGACGGGTCTTTTGAAACCAAACCTGCTCACACGTACTAAAGTCTTTTTTTTTACAGGTATTTGAATCTTCTGAGTCCCACCTATTCATTTCATTTTTATCCTATTTATTGATTCATTACTTTTATAAGAACTGATAGGAAACATTTATGTATTTTTTTTCTGTCATTATCATTAAGTTATTTAAACTTGTGTCTTACTGAAAAGCTTTTGTTTAATTTGATTATTTATTTCACGTTTTAATTCCACATCACATGTGTTTATCAGTGTATTAATATTAAATGTCAACTATGGATACATTTTGTGACTGGTCTATCTATCAATTCATTTTTTTATTATAAGTTTGATGACATTGAATTATTTTTTTAACACTTTCTATGTCATGGTTATCTAAACTTGCGGCTAACTGTAAATTTTTATACTGATTGATATTCATATTTACACATATAAGCATTTTTATATTTAATGCTAATGAAGAATGAATATTGTTGAAAAATTACCTATCCATTTTTTTATTTGATAACAATAATTATGAATAATTTTTTAGGTCAGTTTCTATGTTACTGAGTTATAAAAACTTGTGCCTTACGGCGGAGCCATTTTAATGGTTCATTTTATTTATTAATAAAAAATTAACTCAATAGAATTTTTGCACAATTAAAGGTCGTCATTTATATGACATAATGTTAATCTAAAAAAATTGTCAAAAGAAATAGACAAAATATGGAGAAACTACAATTTCAAGTTGACTGAAAGAGGATTGTAATTGATAAGAGTTGTGTTACATTTAAAATAAACTAGCTGTACCCTGCAAAACCTTTGCATAGAGTTATATCCCCTTATGCTTGATCTATAGGCTAGGTTATTTTTTGGTTTCGGGCATATCCGACTTTTTTCATGATTGTATTTTAAACTGGAATACTGTTGTATTAATTCTTTACTTTCGATTTAACGCACACTGGAAATGAGTATTATTATATATGATTCTCTAAAATGCATAAGTTCAATCAAATTTTTGTGACTTAATTTGCATTTTATCTGTAAATATAACATGTATTAAATTCTGTATATATGATTGTCAAGGGCCCCTTCTCACCACACAATTTAAGCTAAGAGTCTATATACAAAAAAAATTCATAAATTTGAAACTCTGACTTCGGTTGGTGGAGGTTCCTTTCTCTTCTGGTTGAGTACTTCTGGTTGAGGGAAGACGTACGACTTGTTGTAAGCGGTAAACCGTACCGCCATCGTTTACCATTTTCACCACGTGGTGATTTTGCCTATCACCAGTAGGACTACACCAATGATTATGCGAATCACATCGGACTCAGTAACTAATCGTCACCTTTCCACTTGATGACAGCGTGTCATCCACTGTTGACTGTGACGTTCTGCACACTGGCTGGCTGGGTGAGCCCCGTAGCCGTAAACTCAGTAAAGTGTTTGGCCCCGTCTGATTACTCAGATATTGGTAAAAATTCCAGACGAGCCCCCAGAATGCCAAGGGCCCCTTGCGGGGTCCTCGCGGTCGTTGTCTAAAGGCATGATCACCTACTGAGTTCCGGCCAGCATCTATATTTGTCCCAACTTTGTGATTCTACAGGACGCACAACATACGAGAAATTGAGCACAAACTCAAATGTAAATACAATACAACCAATATTTATTTACATCTAAAAAAGAATGAACTTCAGCGGGCCCTAAAAAGGGCCGTAGCTTAACTCTCAACTGTTGTTCATTTTCGGCAATTTTTTTAAGCTGATTTCAGGGTGTTTTGTAAAACTAGGCATTTTTCATTATGTTATAAGCTACCTAGTGAAGTTATACGTCGTTAAATTTGGAAATGAATAAGCTATTTGATGATATAAAACTTTTGATATAATAGAAATTTGTAATTTTGTAAAATTATAGTGTAAATGATTTTTTAATTATTTTTTTTAACTAAAAATACAAATACATCACAAACGGTAAGAATAAAAAAAAAAGGTATGAATAATTTAAACAAAATCTTTATTATTTACATAAACATTATTCATGTGTACAACACATAAATAAATTTGGACGTAAAATTATGATAATTTTTTTTTATTCAACTTTAAATGATACTATAGAAATTGGAAAAAAAATAAGGACTCATGCCTCTAGAGTGAAAAAAGACATGTAATTTTAACACAATGTTAGACAAGACAAAATTGGTCATTAAAATTTCTATATTATTATTATAAGTGACAGGAAACACATTTAAATGAATAAAAAAATAAAGTATTCCACCATTTATTTGTTTTTCTAAGGATATTATACTTATTTAAAAGTTGATCACTTTTGTCGCCCCTTCCATATTAAAAAAATCACCAAATTTCACTTTTCCCAAGAAATCACGCTTAGCCACCAAACAGCCCGGCCTCAAATACGCGCGAAGCACTCCCTTTTTTTGACATTTTGTCAAAAAAGGGAGCCACAGCGACAAAAATTGCTAGTGCATTATGTCTTTTTTCAAAATAAAACTTGGAATATTTTACCAAGTACCAATTTTTTACAAAAATAAAAAATCTATATTTCTTTGCCACTGTATCCCAGGGTTGACGTTGCACATATATAATAAAACATTAAAAAAAATTGACCAAAAGTAAAAATAAAAGAATTATAACGTCCTAAAAATTGTCGCTCACCGGTGGTCGAAAAGTCAATGCTACGATGGTTGAGAGTTAATCGGCTACTACAAACAATATTATAATCAAGTATAATAGAATGATCGAATGGTTACCTGGGACGGGGTAGTTCTAACAAGAACTCAGGACTGAGGTGGTCGAACATCTAAGTCCTGCCACGCCAACAGCCTAGTTTCCCCACGTCCCGGCTCGAGTCTTGAGCTCGACTTGTCTGTCCGACTAGCTAACGCAGACTGTCTGACCCACACCAACTGCCCGGAAGTTCAGCGACGCACATCCACTGTCGCTCGAGCGAGACTTCGCTGACCAATGGGCAGCGAGCCGAGTAGGTCACGCTCATCACGCGTGCCTTCAAGCTTGGGGGATAAAGTGACAATGAGCCCATCCCTCTCCCGCTTGAATAAAACAAGGACTTAGACTTTCCCAGGTGACGCCAGACACTGACCACAGTGCGAACACCTGGGAAGACAAAGTCTTTAGACTATCACCTTTGTTAACTCCCCTATCCGAGTCGATAACAAACTCACAGAATGTGACAATGATCTTGTCAGCACAGTGTTTCAAAGTTAATTTATCAAGATTTAATTGTCTGTGTTCAACTATCTGAAAAAAAGTAATTACATTACAATTAAAGTTTCTTCTTTTAACATTGAAAACTAAAAACTGAAATAATAGCCAAAGCATTTATAATAGTATAATGTCTGAATTTTTAAATTTATTTAATGATTCAAACAAATAATAAAATATATTTATTTTTTTTCTTTTTGGGGCCCAATAACTCTTATAATCCTTAAAAGAAAAATTAAACAACACTATTCCAAAAAGATGGCCCAGTATAATGGGCCCCCTTTTACATGCTTGGGCCTTTTTTAAAATGGGGCATAGTTTTTTTTACAATATATCCTATGTAGTTTATTTTCTAACCTTTCTGCCACTTTGGTAGCCCATAACTTTTAGAACCCTTATTGGAAAAATTTAAAGGCACTATGCCAAAATAAGTGTCCATTTCTGTATAGTTTCTGAGAGTCACACTATCATGCCTTCCCTTGTTCGAGCCTGGGTCCATTTTTGAAATGGGGTATAGTTTTTTACTATATATCATCTGTAATTATTTTTCTAACTTTAATTCTTCTTTTGGGGCCCCATAACGTTTCGAATCCTTATAAGAATATTTTAAAGACACTATGCCAAAAGAAAGGGCCCATTTCTATATAGTTTCTGAGAGTCACAGTATAATGGGTTCCCTTTTTCATGCTTGGTCCTTTTTTAAAATGGGGCATAGTTTTTTACAATATATCCTATGTAGTTTATTTTCTAACCTTTCTGCCACTTTTAGAACCCTTATTGGAAAAATTTTAAAGCACTATGCCAAACGAAGGGGTCCATTTCTGTATAGTTTCTGAGAGTCACACTATCATGGCTCTCCTTGTTCGAGCCTGGGCCCATTTTTGAAATGGGGTATAGTTTTTTACTATATGTCATCTGTAATTATTTTTCTAACTTTTATTCTTCTTTTGAAGCTACATAACGTTTCGAATCCTTTTAAGAAAAATTAAAAGACACTATGCCAAAAAAGAGGGCCCATTTTCATATAGTTTCTGAGAGTCACAGTATAATGGGCCCTCTTTTTCATGCGTGGGCATTTTTTGAAATGGGGTATGGTTTTTACTATATTTCTTTTGTAATTTATTTTATAACTTTTATTCTTCTTTGGGCCCCATAACTTTTAGAATCCTTATTGGAAAAATTAAAAGACACTTTGCCAAAATAGGGGGCCCATTTTTGTATACCTTTTTTACGTAACTGTGTTTAATTGTAAATGCAGAGGCTTTTTTTAAATTATAAGCAATTTTAGTGAAATTTAGATTAATTTATAATTAAATAATTAAACCGTGTTAAAATAAATTGAAAAGTTTAATGTACGTTTTAATGATTATGTAAATTTTGTTTACTTGGCGTACTAATGCAGTGTCATATCTATAAATAGATCGCACAAAATATTTGTAAAAAAAAAACACTGTAAGGGTGATGTTGGAAAATATTTTTTTAAAATGAAAAATGATTGCTTTAACACAAAAGTTTGAACATTTTAGAAAGAGAAATGAATAGCAATTATGAATCAGTTAAAATATATCATGTATGTTTAGTTTGAAACGTACAATAGCCTTTCTTATTAGGTCGTCCGATGTGGGAAAGTCCACCCTCTGTGTGAATGTATGTATGTCTTTATGAATTTACGTATGTATATATGTATTTATTTACATATGTATGTGTGTATATGTGTGTATCTATGTATGTTACAGTGTGTATATAAGTATGTGTGTGAAGGTGTGAGTGTCTGTATATAAATAAATATATATATATATATATATATATATATATGCACATAGGCATCTAGGTATGTATGTATTTATTTATTCACATATTTATGTATATGGCGGATAACGATAACGTATGTGTGTAAGTATGTAAGTATGATTGTGTATGTCTGTGTATATTTATGTGTGTATGTATGTTTGTGTGAATGTATGTATGTTTTATTCACACACACATATATATATATATATATATATATATACATACATATGTATTAACGTATGTGTGTAAGTATGATTGTGTATGTCTGTGTGTATGTCTGTGTGTATTTACGTATGTGTGTCTGTGTGTATTTACGTATATGTGTGTCTCGACATGTATGAACACACATGAACTTATGAATGTAATGTATTTATTTAAACATTATAATGACAATGCATTTGTGAAAATGACTTCTATTCGGCTCTACCATTAACAATAATATAAAGGAATAGAAAAATAATCTAAGGTAGAAAAATATATTTATTTTAACAACACACGTGTAAGTGTAACCAGATAACCCCCCCCCCCCCCCACATTAACTTGAGATTCCCAGATAAGGTGTAAACAGTAAATAAATAGCAAGGCATTACAAAAGATGTATGTTTTATATGTTTTATATTGTTGTTACAAATGAATTGTCATCTCAATATACTTGTTACTAATCGATAGGCGGCACTGTCAGAGTCGGATCTTTCTTATGGATGGGAAAATAAGAGCGCCTACCGAGAGACACTGACTACTAATGGGCCCTGTCTTTAAAAATGCATCAAGTCTTTTGGTCATGGGTTCCAGGATGAAAACGACTTAACAGTTGAATCAGTCACAGG
Source organism: Bulinus truncatus (assembly GCA_021962125.1). Taxonomy (NCBI): domain Eukaryota; kingdom Metazoa; phylum Mollusca; class Gastropoda; family Planorbidae; genus Bulinus; species Bulinus truncatus. The sequence goes on along the minus strand of JAGDYQ010000019.1, from coordinate 2,239,187 downwards.
GGCCCCAGTACTACAAAGATTATTAGGAGATCAGTATTGAAATGGGGCGCCTTGACATTCTTTCTGCCTATTACCTTTGCGTGGGGCCCTTTAATGTATTGTCTAGGGTCCGTAAAACGTAAGAACGGCTCTGCGTTGGACAAAGGGCCCTTACTATTTTAATCGGCAACTTATGATGGACATAATGGCCGCCCTGTACTTGGCGCTGTATCCGGTATATACGAACAAGTTGAACATTGAGTTGAGGGCGATTAGGGTAGATGACATCTTGGACAGCCAGTCTGGTATTTCCACCACACCGCGACAGAAGAAAATGACCGTCGTAGGTATCATGCACAGGATGAAAATCACCTGCGTCACAAAGATCATCTTGATGACGTGTCGGCTGTTTCGGGACTGGTCTTTGGCCAAGGTGTTTCTGGCGATGTTGGGCTCAGAACGGACCCTGTAAGTACTTGAAATGGACACGCTGGACCAAGAAAGGCATTTCTCAGATGACCTAAGGGGTTTATTTTGGGAAAAAAGATTGTGAGCTTCCTCAGAGTCATCTGAATGTACCTCATAATAGCCCTCTTGATCTTTGGCCTTTTGATCTTTGCCCTCTTGATCTTTGGCTTTCAAAAGTCTTTCCCGAGAAACTTTTCTGCCGCGTGCGATCATTTCACTTTTGTCAAGGGGGATTACTTCTTTATCAAGCTGACAGAGTTTATTCTCCTGTCTATTGTCACAGAAACCTAGTTCTACTGTCGGTAAAAACGAGCCCAGTTGCTTTACGTCATGGCTCTTTGGTTTAGGCGATGAGTATAAACAATGCTTGACGAGGCCAAAGGTCGAAAGATGTTTTGACAGAGAAGGCTCCGAATAAACGATGCGGAAATTTGCATGGGACGCTTTTTTCAAAAGGTTGGGAAACGATTGATATAAATGTAGCGTATCTTCATTCAGGGTACATCGTCCTTTTTTATGGGGGGAGTCTTTTAATGGTTGATTTAGATGAACTCTTACTCGTTTGTTAATTTGTGGAGAAGGCACGCGAGTGACTAGTCCATATTTTTTCAAATCTTCGAAAGTGTTCTCATCAAACCACCTTTGCAGATGCAGTTCTTTTTTGGGATGTTCGTGTATATTTGGAAAAGATAAGCAATTTCTGCGAAACCTTCTTTCCTGAGTTTTACCACTGAAAAAATTGCTTTGTATGCTTTTGCCGTAACAGTTACAAAAATTAAGTTTTGGTTTTAACAAAAATTCATTTCGCACATCTAAGTCCATAATCTCTAACGAAGAAGGTGGAGCTTTACTTTTCAAAGGTGACATTTCATGAATGCTGTGTCGACATATAGGCATTAAATGTCTACCTTGAATGTTTGGCACATAGAAAAAAGATTTCGACTTTAATTTCATTGATCTAAATTCATCCACTTTTCTTGTTTCACTATTGCAAAGTTCTGCTAATATATTTTTTTTATTATTTGCAATGTTCAATGTACAACCCAAAGATGTATCAGATAAAGAGTCAAGTGAAATAGCTTGTACTAAAGCTCTGTCTGAACGTACGTTTTGGTTTGTAATGCTTTTTGTAAAGATACGTGTTGGTAAAAGATTGGTATGTATTCTTTCCTTAAAGCTTTCACAACTCAAAGATTTTCCTTCAAAGCACGACGTCAACATATTATTTTCTTTTACTTTTCTCTGAAGAGTTGCTGGAGTTCTCTGTCAATAAAGAAAGGGGTGAGCAGTTCATGTGATCATTTGAGAATCTCTGCAGACCCAGTAGAGAATAGGCTGATTGAATTTCTCATAAAGCTCGAGAATGTTCGAATAAATTGGACCTTAGTTCTTCGTTACTTTTAGACTTAGTTTTACGGCACCTCTCTGAAAGTTCAACAAAAGGATTTACTCTTTCACACCGAATTATCTGTTCGGTGTTGATGACATGATGTTTGTGTTTGGCGTGGGTTGATTCAGTCTCTAGTCCTTCATAAGGTATTACCGGTGGTTTCTTTTTGATAGATTCTAATGGTCTGTCACAGCTATATGATGTGTCATCACGTTTATTTAAGAATACGGCATCACCGCACCTTCTCAGTTGAGCTCTGTAAGGCGTCCGTGTTCTGTGAATGCACATCTTCTTGGAGCCTGTTTTGAAGTAAGCGGAATGTTATGATTTGTGTTTTAATCTTTTATAAAAGATAAACAAATGTGTTACTATGACAACACTGTGACGTGGAATCAAAGACTTACTGAGGAACACTTTAGCAATCTTAATGTAACACACCAGACTGACACTAACAAACGTGACGATAAGGCCTGTGGTCAAGTACCTAAGATACCACACCTCTGTCTGTTAGAAAAGATAAAAGAATAATTATAAAGTTTACACCAAAAATTACTGCAGATTTTTAACCCGTTGCAATGAGTCACAGCAAAGAGTCACAGTAATGAGTCACAGCAATGAGTCACAACATAGAGTCACAGCAATGAGTCACGATGTTTTTTCCTGTTCTATGAGGAATATTTATTTTATATAAATTTAATTCACTTAACTTTTCAAGTTTTGATGACGATAACAACTAAAAATAGGACCGACATTAAAGCCGTGAAAAGCACATAACTGTCGACCTATGGGTCCTGGATTCGATCCTTGGTCAAAACCCAAGAAATTTTCCAGTTAAAAGTGGGCTGAAGCCCCCCAAGACTAGTCCGCTTTTAATTGGTACTTTACCCCTTTTTTTTTGGTGAAGTAAAGACGTCTGAGAGTTGTACCAGCCACACATTCTATTAACAACCGTGGCAACAGTAACAGATGAATTCTTCATTTCACCCCCGCCCCCGACGCCTTTAAAGTTTTATTTTTGATTTGATCAAACCACTAAACACTCCATGTGACCTTGATCAACCGATTGGCCAACAAATTGGCCCCCCAAAAAAAGACTTTTGAGTAAACAGTGACTACAGCAAATCATTGACCTACAAGATTTATAAAATGACACTTGTCGTTGGGCGAGAAACGGTTGAAGAAGACGATTAGAAGCCCGTAGAGGAAACATCCAGTCCAGCATCCCAGGATGGCCAACCAAGTATGTCTTCTAACGTCATAGCTGTTGGAGAAATGCCGGGGAGCATTGTGGAACAGAGAACGAACAAAAAAAAGAAGTAAAAAAACCGTTAATGAATGGTATCGTGAAATCTCTAGATTAACGCCCCTATTTCTATCATTGACTTATTCTTTTTCTTAAAAAATTGTCCTACGCAAGCAATGACTTAGTTTTTTTGCTTCCTATACTTTTAATGTAATGTTACTACGCAAGCAATGACTTAGTTTTTTTGCTTCCTATACTTTTAATGTAATGTTACTACGCAAGCAATGACTTAGTTTTTTTGCTTCCTATACTTTTAATGTAATGTTACTACGCAAGCAATGACTTAGTTTTTTTAGCTTCCTATACTTTTAATGTAATGTTACTACGCAAGCAATGACTTAGTTTTTTTGCTTCCTATACTTTTAATGTAATGTTACTACGCAAATAATGACTTAGTTTTTTTGCTTCCTATACTTTAATTGTAATGTTAATAGTGTTTTATTTTATTTATAATTGGGCTTAAAAGAGTGATAATCTATGTCCCCTATACAAGGTGAAAGAAAGATATTTGAAACCCTTATACGAGGTAAATACAATTTTTAAATAATTATTTGTCATTTAAGTAATGGTTAAAACAAGCCTAGAAAACAACGAGCTATGGGAAAAAATGACTATATTGTGATACGAACGATAAAGAGATCAGAGTAATATAGTGTTCAAAGGCTGAACAGATTCGACATACTGGATGGTTTGTATGATATATTCCAAAAGAAATAATAAAAGTCTATTCTTTAATTTTATTCCTTCATATTTTTTAAATCATATCTTTATATCATATTATCAATTATAATCTTTTGTTTTACTTATAAAAACACACAAACTTTAGCCAATTGCAAGAATTATTATTTTACTTAGATTTACTTATTTTACTTAGTTTTAATTATTTTACTTATTTTAATTAGTTTTACTTATTTTAATTAGTTGTACTTATTTTAATTAGTTTTACTTATTTTAATTAGTTTTACTTATTTTACTTTGTTTAGTTTTACTTATTTTAATTAGTTTTACTTATTTTAATTAGTTTTACTTATTTTACTTTGTTTTACTTAAGGTTCATGGGTAATCGAAGCCCCAGATGCTGAAGACAAAGTTTGAGTTTCTTATAAAATACATAAAAAAGATCTACATTCAGTATAATTTTTGGCCACTCTCTAGTCTAGAACACTGCAATTAAATCCCCTCTGCACATGTTAGGTAAGCTGGACTCTCTATAGTGGAAACCCAGTCAGAGAATGGCAGTTATGTTTTCTTTTTTTTTTTCTGTTTTAAAGAATGGTGTGGAAATCTTCGAAAGCGCACTAGAAGACGTTAATTGTGATATTTTTGTGTGAACCACTTAAATACATGATTTGTAAGATATTAGTGAAGAATCTGAATAGAAATGAACTTTGTAACGTTAGTTTAACTCACAGATACCATGCAGGAACCTAACCAGCGTTAGTGATCTCCTCCCCCCCCCCCCCAACGGTCGATTCTGATAGTTCGGCCCTATTTCCGAGTTAAAATAATACCACATTTGTAAAAAAAAAATGCCGCCCCCTCTGGTAGTAAAGTGGGGTGTAGCCTTTGAAATGGGGAAAAATGGGGTGTGTGTGTGGGGGGGGGGAGGCGCCGACGCTCTTTTGCTCATTCTCCCCGTCTCTTAAGACCTAAACGATTGTTTATAAAATATTTTGTTATAATTATGTTTTTGTGGTTTTTTTGTTTTGTTGCGCTTGCCTTATGTAAATAAAAGGGTAAGCGACGGCCATGCAGCGATCTACAGCCATTAGTGCCAGGTTACCGACGGACGACATTCCGGACCCACCAGCCAGACACTGCAGTGATATACAGGCGCACTTGTACGTCAGGCCAGTTCTATCCATGTAGGTGAAGCTGGAGATGGTTTCAACAGTTTAAAACAGTCTAAATAGTAATACAGTTTTAAGAAAATATTGGAAAAAAACAACAACAACAACAACAATGGCAGCACAAACAACGAAACAGAACAAAAAAAAAAAACATTACACGTAAGTAGCATGATATGGTCGTTCTTAAGATTTAGGGACCTCTACTATCCAAAGTCTCACCTTCTGGTACACATTTTCTATTAAATATGACGCTATTACCCCCCCCCCCCTACCTTCGTCCTTCCCTTCTCACGCAACTCCAATACATCTCCCTCCCCCAAAAAAAAATTACCTTGCCACAGTAATAATGTTTTTTATAGAGAGTTTTGAAACTAAGTGTAACATTTTTTTTTTACAAATGAACACAATTTTTTCTACAAGATTCAGTTAAGCGACTCTTAAAAAAAATATTATTGATTATTTGAAAAAAAAAAATCCTGGATACGGTACTGATATGTATATATTATTCATTTCCAGTGTGCGTTGAATTGAAAGCGGAAAGCAAGAGTTCAAAATGGCATCTTTGCCCATGTCTCGATTTGATATTTCTTTTTGAAAAATCTACAGTTTTAAATAGTTTCTGTGGCTTTTATTATGAAATGTAAAAGTCCCCAATATTACAAATTAATAATCAACATAATACCTTGGTTTTTATTTCAACACAGCATTTTAACATCGTTAAACGTAAACAATGTAATAATCGAAAATCTCCGACGTCGGTGACGATTAGTGTTGTTTTCGTTGACGAAAACTAAAACTAAAACCTTCGTTGACGAAAATGTTGACTTTTCGTCAACGAGAACTAAAAGTAAAACTAAAATTAGCAGCAAGACTAAAACTAGACGAAAACTGAAATTATTACAGAAAAAACGAAATAAAAACTGAAACTAAAATATGACCTGGGACTAAAACAGCACTAGTGACGATAAGACTAGTGACCGCGTTTTCGTATCTCATTTCGTAAATAAAGTTATTTTTTAAAAAGTCGATATAATATAAAAAAGAAGAAATTCTGCAAATTTCTATTCGAATTAAGTTCTCAGCTTTTATAATATATAATTTTTTTAAACAAAAACCGATTTGAATTATTTTAAATTACAAAATAAGAATACAGGCCTAAAACTAGATCAAAAGGAAGTGAAAACATAACCGAGCAATTTTTTTTCTAAACGTACATTAAAATTGTATATATGTGTGTGTGACGTGGTGGCAGAATGGATAAGCAGCTTGAGCTTAACTAACTTTTTATGCTGGCTATCCAGGTTCAAAGACTTTTTTTTCAGAATGTATCCTTTCAGTTGTTTTAATGAAAAGTAACTAATTAGATCTCTTTGACATTTTTTAAATTGAAATAATTTATCTTTTAGGATGTTGTAAGAAAAGAAGCAACAATAAAATTGAATTTTTAATTATTTTATAACTTGAAAAAAAATAACACAGTGTTATGGATCCCTGTGACGAGACCCCAGATTGTTAAAGGTCCCGATACGGGCCCCCGTTAATTGAGGTTCCCGAGAAGGGTGTCCTTGGCTTGTGTCTAAGTGTATGAGGGCTGACTCAAAGTTTGACTCGTATTGTATTTGTATTCCTGCCACACGCACAGTCTCCACAGCAATTACAGGTAAAACAGGTGACTAGGATCAACTCGACAAAGTCGTGGGTACAACAATCAAATATTTATTACGTACAGAGGCACCAGCCCGTATCAGGGGTCTGATGGCCTTTCAAATAAATCAAGGATAATCCAGAAAGGTACAGCAACGAGGTAATCCAATATAAAATTATGAATAAATTGAAGGACGTGTTCACTCTAGATCTCTCTCTCTCTCTCTATTCCTCTCTCTCTCTCTCTATGTCTCTCTTTCTCTATATGTCTCTCTTTCTCTATATGTCTCTCTTTCTCTCACTCAGAGACTATTCACTAGTCGACCCGCTCATTCGAGAGCCAGCGTCGAATCACCCTGGGACCCCTCGGTCGAATGTCTACCAATCTATATTTCATTTCCCACATCACTTTTCACACGTGACCATTAACCAATCAAATATGATAGCTGCTACATTCAAACTTTCAAATTAGGGGATGGAGCATAGATGGGGGGGGGGGGGGGAGAAGTACGCCGTATAGACAAAGACCTTAGTAACTGGACATCGAGCGGGTCGCTGTCCCTTTGAAGAAGCCGACCGGAGAATAGCCGTCAGATGGTCAGCGAGAATTCCTCCGTGAGGAATGTAACGTGTTTCTGTTACCTCCCTGCCTCGTACACCTTCCGCTGTCCACCTGGCTGATGACGCAATTACGGGGGTGGGGTAAAAAGGGGGGGGGGAAAACTGGACCGGGAACGTATATTATTATACATGGAATAATATACGTCTTAATGTTATGAATATTATGTAGTTAAGGGTTGGAGTAAAGGGGATGGTTTCGACAGATTAGTCACAACCTGTGACATCACACCCACCCCACTCGAAACCATAGGGGTGACGACACCGTAGTTGGTGAGGCCATTACATAACATCTGAGAGGCTCGTTTCGGGATCGAACCTTCACCTGAAGTAGCATTCTGCAATAACCAGGCGGGGCCGAAGCTGATTCAACTATAGACTCGGGGGGCTCAATATCTGCCACAAGTAGTCAGTGGGCCAGTTCTTCATCAGACTTGGCCGGTTTAAAACGTGAGTGATAAACGCTACGTTCACTCACGTGTATCGTCGGAGAGCACCAGAAGTCTACAATTCGTCAACAGGCCAGTTCTTCATCAGACTTGGCCGGTTTAAAACGTGAGTGATAAACGCTACGGTCACTCACGTGTATCGTCGGAGAGAACCAGAAGTCTACAATTCTTCAACAGGCCAGTCCCTCATCAGACTTGGCCGGTTTGATACGTGAGTAATAAACGCTACGTTCACTCACGTGTATCGTCGGAGAGAACCAGAAGTCTACAATTCTTCAACAGGCCAGTCATTCAGTGGACTCGGCCGTTTTGAAACGGGAGCAGTAAGTGCCACGCTTACTCACATCGTCCGAGTGAAAGTACAGACGAAGTCAACAAGACAGTTAAAGAAAAGGCCGCACTGTTATCGGCGAATAAATAACATTTAGACTTTTGAATTTATGATTGTGTGTGAGGTTGTGTACGGTGGAAGATATTTCTTATTCGGTTGAAAGGAGGGAGGAAGCGTCAAGGTAAGCCATTTTAATACACTTCTTTGATTGAGACCATTTGTGAGTGCTCTGACCGGTGTGTTTAGCTGCACGGCGAGCTTTATCTGGGATAACCGTTACTCGTCTTAGGCTTGTATTAACGCCACCAACCATGGAATCTATGGAGGAGTACGTACAGTACTTCATAGGCTTGGGGTGCGACGTTGATACAGCCATAAAACACGCTAAACGCGAACGCGATATAGAGGTGGAAGAGGCTAAACATGAAGCAGTAGCTGAACGCGCTAAGAATGAAAGAGATAAAGAGGTCGGGGGCCTAAGTTGTTGTCAGGGGGCCACGTTTGTACCATTCTTGGATAATGGGAGGGCCCATGGCATTTTAATGTTGTAGGGGCGCAGTGCATCTCGCTGCCATATGCATGCGGCAGGAGATGGGCCCTTGGGGCGCCAATTAGCTGTTCATGCTAGACTCCAGAGAGTCGGTGAACACTAATATATTTTAGATTTGGAGTGGATGTTTATAAGTTTCATTCATTATGTATTTTTTCTTTCCTCTTGTACTGTGGTTGGGGTAATCATTTGAATGGATGAGTGTACTTTCATGTGACTGTGAGCACTTTTCTTCTGATTTTGTATACCTCCCCCTTTTCGTTTGTTGTCAGGGCGCCACATTAGAACCATTCATAGATTGGGTGAGCCCCTGACCATATGTTGTTGATGCCATGCCACCTACCTCATGGTACATGTCCCTTAGATAGTTAAGGTCCAGCTGCTCTTTGGTAACACGAGGGTTGGGCGTGGGACTAGAGGAGCCAAGGGGGCCCTCGAAACCGCGCAGTAGAACGCCTCGTCTGGTGCGGCCAGCGTAGGGTTATTCAAATGATTGAGTGGACCAGGTCTGATGTGTAGGGAAGTAAGGTTGTATGGATCTGGGGCATACTCATTCCTTGTGAACGCTAAGAGGTTGTGCGCTACGGGCAGGCGGGCCTCATTGATTAGGCGGACGCCGGACTGGATGCATGTGTAGTCGTCCTAACGGGTCCCTTAAGTGAATGAGTGGCTGGCTCAACTATTCCATCAAACTGGAGGGTTTTGATATAGGTGAAACCCAATGGGGGGGTCTGTTATACAACAAAGGAAGAAATGTCTGTGCATGTCTGTGCATGAGTGATTGTTTGTTTAGGCGGCCCTGTAGGGGCGCGCCCTTTTATTTTTCGTTGCAAAGCCGAGAGTGTAAACCATGAACTACGCGTGAACCACGGGGATTTTCCCAATGGGGAGGAGTCGGGCCCTAGTAAAGCTAGGCTATATATCCCCCCGTGTAAACGGGACAAGTTGTGCGTGTGGCAGGAATACAAATAAAATACGAGTCAAACTTTAAGTCAGCCCTCATACACTTAGACACAAGCCAAGGATACCCTTCTTGGGAACCTCAATTAACGGGGGCCCGTATCGGGACCTTTAACGATCTGGGGTCT
>JAGDYQ010000019.1:2189517-2224517 GCA_021962125.1 Bulinus truncatus | reverse complement strand
ATAAATCATTCAACAATTTGTCGAAGTATCTATTTTTTCTGCATTCCTCCATTTACTTACACCAGTGCTGGTCAAATGACAGCCTTACCTGGAGTCAAACACGATTTGTTATGAAACAGTTGATTTTTGCTGTACAATTATTTCATTACTAGGTCTTGATGAATTTACTACGGTGTTGCTGTTGCAAATGTATTTTTTTACTAAATGGTAAACCATAGAAAGGATACTCATTAACCTCATTCTTAGCCAACCCCTGATTTATATAAATAAAAATGTAAACAGGATTCACGCTATTAATCATAACTCCGAAAGTTCTTCACCAATTGCCTTAAAATTTACTCAAAAAACTGCAGAAAATTACTAAGCGTGTTGATATGTACATTTTAATATAGACATCATATCTATAATAATGAAAAAAAAATTATCGATCGGTTTGGTAAAGTTATTTCTTAACTTCATTTTACTTTTTTTCTTATACCACAGGAGGTAATTCAACAGTCACAGATTGCTAAGTATATGTTGTCAGTATTTGTTTCAAAATAAACCAATCCGCAGTGTGTAAACTAATAGATCGTCAGTATTTTGTTTTAATTAACAATCAGTATCGTAAAATATTTCTTTTTTTCTTTAGTTTGCAAAATGATTATTTCGTCAGTATTTTCTATCAAACAGGATTTACGCTATTATCTTAGAAAACATTACACTTTAAAAAATACTAATTTTCCTTTGATTTTAAATGATTTATAATTATTTTGTAAAATGTGTGTTTTTTTTTTTTTTGTTTGTTTTAATAAACCGAATTAGAAACAAAGGCTTTCTCAATTCTTACAATTATCGTGGCCGAGTACCGGCGACGTAGCGAGCTTATCTCTCGCCCTGGAAACAATACTTTTTTAGCACCCCTTTCCCCCCCCCCCCCACCATTCGAAAACCATATAACTTTATATGTTTTGCGGACCATTTGGCGCCCTTTATTGATTAGCGCTGGGGTGCATCTAGTAAACACACAAATACATACATTGTGACATAACATGTAAAATATTTGAAATTTCGTTGTAAGCTAAATGTATCATATTTCGTTAGCATCAGTTGTACGACGCGTAAAATATCTGACATTTCGTTCATATTTTGCAGTAAAGACATACGATGTTTATAATCTTTGACATTTCTAAATAATAAGAAATGATGTGAATGTTATATCCTTCCAAAGAGATATGTCGCAATTAATATTTGCTATTTCTTAGTCAAAATAAATGCCATGTTTGACATTTAACATTTTGCAGTAAAGCGATATGACATGATGGCTATAATAATAGACACTTCAAAGTTTGGTACTACATATTTATTCTGTTACTGATTATAGTGGTATAAGGTATGAATGATGCATTTCACATATTATATACTTAAGTAGCTAAGGGATATGTTTGGAGCACAATTTTTTCGTTTGTAAAATAAAAGCAAAAAAAAGGGTCTCTCTCACCTGGTGTTGTCCGCCACGCTGAGAATGATGACCACACCAATCAAAAGGTCAGACGCGGACAGCGACGCCAGGTAAAGGTCAGGCGTTGTACTGAAACTTGGGGTCAACTTGATGGCCAGCATTATGACGAAGTTTCCAATGATGATGACCAAGCCCAGTGCAACGTAGATTAAAGTGACGCTTACGACACCTGATAATTGAGAACCTTTGCTGATGCCGTCGGTTTCGTAGTTTACATTGAATGCCATATTTAGAACTAGGTCAAGTTGTAGGACAAGTCGCAGTGACCACTAGCTGACTTAAACTTGGTTATGGAAACCAACACGTACTTATTTTTACTATCAATGCTCTGATATGTTAGCGATACAAATATACATTGAATTAACGACTATTTACTAATGGGAAATAAAAATAATTATTACTCAAAAATCGTTGTAAAAACCAAGAATAAGTTTACGGCCTGGAGAAGTCATATTACAGCAATATATATAACCACACATGATTAGCCGATTATCACGAAGTGACAGTCGCAGCAATATATAAACGCATCATGCTGACAGACTCTCAAAGTGACAGTGACACGGCTACTTCCATTAGAAAACAAAGTTCTGAGTGCCAGGCAAATCAACTGACAGCAGTGTCTCCTCAACTATGAGTGTGGCAGTGTGGATTGTAAGAGTGTGGGAGTATGTATTGTCGCTGGCGGCTGAACGATGTGGTGTGAGTTGAGGGCGGCAACTGTGATTATAAATATTAAATCCCCGCGGTATCCTCTTGTCAGTGTACTTGTATGTGTTTGTTTGCATGCGTTTGTTTGTATGTGTTTGTTTGTATGTGTTTGTTTGCATGCGTTTGTTTGTATGTGTTTGTTTGCATGCGTTTGTTTGTATGTGTTTGTTTGTATGTGCTTGTTTGCATATGTTTGTTTGTATGTTTTTGTTTGTATTTGTTTGTTTGTATGTTTTGGTTTCTAAGTTTGTGTATGTTTTTGTTTGTATGTGTTTGTTTGTATGTTTTTGTTTGTATGTGTTTGTTTGTATGCTTTTGTTTGTATGTTTTTGTTTGTATGTTTTTGTTTGCATGTGTTTGTATGTTTTTGTTTGTTTGTGTTGGTTTGTATGTGTTCGTTTGCATGTGTTTGTTTGCATGTGTTTGTTTGCATGTGTTTGTTTGTATGTGTTTGATTGTATGTTTTGGTTTGTATGTTTTTGTATGCTTTTGTTTGTATGTGTTTGTTTGTATGTTTTTGTTTGTATGTTTTTGTTTGTATGTGTTTGTATGTTTTTGTTTGCATGGGTTTGTTTGTATGGGTTTGTAGACTTATATCTCTATATTAATATGCTCGCGTTAACGTAGTTATTCTTTTTTTATGAAAAAAAAATGGTTCTTTTTTGTTTTCCTTTTGTTCTATTTAAAGATCTGTCAGAATATTTTGTTGTACCTATAAAAACCTTACTTTTTTAACCCCTTAAAAATAAATTAATTAAAAAAAACCAACAAAAACATCTGTTGTTGGTTTTTTTTTTCCCTCATCCTTGGGGAAATCATCCTTGGTAAAAGACAAGTTGAGTTAAAAGTATTCGTTATTTTATGAGCATGCCAATAAATAAATACTCTCTAATGGGTGTTTATTGAACAAATGAACAGCCTGACATTATTAGGGACATCTTAAATACTTAAATAGAAGAAATTCCGTGCACGATAATCTAGCAAGCACACGCGCTGAGCAGTAGCAGAAATAGGGGCGTCCTGTGAGGGAGGGGAGGGGGGAGAGGGTCAGACTGCCTATGGAGGTACTTACGTTGCTTCCGTTTAGTAATTTGTAAGGATAGGGTGGCACATCTCAGACTGCACCCCTTTGAGTCCCCAGCTCTAGATACGCCGCTGGGACTTGACAAGTTATTCCTAAATATTTGGAGGCACCAATTAAGAGTTTCTAGAGTGGTTATGTGTATGGTATAGTAGGTACCTAGGATGCGACCAGAGATTTATCGATAGGCGGTTTTTTTAATCAATTCAACAAAACATTGAATTTCTGGTGGTATGTAAAGTGTGTGTGGTAAGTGACACTATAAAGGATAGTCATATATATGAACTCCCTTTCCCAAGGGGACCCATCCAGTGTTGAAAGATATAATGGATTTTAGCTGGATTCTTATATTAACAATTGCAATTTAGATTAATTGCACATTATATATAAAACTGAGCTAACAGATATTAAAACAAACAAACAACCAAAGAGGATAATTATCTATTCACTAGGTGCAAAACTTGCTGAAGCTGGCTGCTACCTGCAATATAAAAAAAAAATCCTAGTTGTGTTTAGATTGACGGATGCGAAATTTTATGAACATAAATAACAAAGAAATGTATAAAATACTGCAATAGAAAATAACATTTGGCTTTTATTGCCATGACCACAATGAGATATGAAAAGAAATAAGCATGAGCTGCATGACCAATCTCCGTCTTGTTTGTCCGTTTTTTAGTTGAGCTTGGACTTGGTTCATATTCATCTAGGACTTCAAATTTATTGGACGATTCACAGCTCTCTGTTTCATTTTCATCTGATTCACCTTCTATAGTTTGTCGCTGTCGTTTTTCCTCTTTCTGTTTACGAAGTAGCTGTTTCTGTTGTTTGTGATGGACTCGTTCCTGCTTTGCTGCCATCTCTTTATCTTCACCACTCATGAACATTATATTTGTTGATTTTCCGTCTGCACAATGTTCATAAAAACAACAGGAAGTCATGTATCTAAAATGAGAACTAGGTCAGCATGGAATAGTTCATAAGTGTGAAAAAACGTTGTTTTTCCAACAGTCAACAAAATCGAGTAAAATGCCGTAAAAGTAAAAACAACGAGGCCTGTGAGCATCCCCTTCTACTTGGAAATTAGTTGTAAAGTTTTAACAGTATACTAACGAAGGCATAAAGAAATTAAAAAAGGGTGCCCCGGTAAGTGGCTCGAGGTTGGATTTTTTGGGCCACCCTATTGCACGTGTTCTGTACTGAATGAGTTTAGTGTTAATATGCAAACATTTCTTAAATTTCTTACTAATAATACTTAAGTGCGCTGCACACGTCACATGAATGAGTTGTTTAAGAGTGGAGTAGTGCCGCACACAATGTTGTCAATGCAAATTAACCCATTTATGTTGGGGGCTTCACAGAAGAATAATGTTGATATTTCTTTCTTTTTTAAGAGGCCTGATATTTTCTGCGTTTGCTGCCTCAACTGGATTGATGGAAATTTTTTTTCTTCAACTGAAGGTCAGATGAAAAGCAACACAACGATTCTATCTATTTCAATTTTCTACTTTGATACATTATACGTTACCACACCTTAAATCAATAAAGTATTATTTACATTTTCAATAATATTTTTTTGTCATCAAAAGTGCGCGGGGTGACAGAGACGTACCTAGGGTAGGGGACCAAACTTGAGGGTAGCACAAACAATTTTTTTGTTTACATTAAATATTAATTACATAATATCATGTCATGGTGCCGAATGTCAAAATGCAGGGGCCCCCATTTACGCCAAGTCCCCCCCCCCGTGCGACCAAATCCAAAGGTTGCGTCACTGCCGGGTTGGCTTTTTTTCTTAATTAATTCTCAGTACGATATATCGTACTATGCTACAGGGCCGTTTTAAGGCATCTTTAAAGTCGTAGAAATACCCGACTAAATTTTTAATATTTTTCAAGTATGCACCCGCACTTCTTTGCGATTTATAATCTAAATAAACTTTCCTCATTGCTAATTATTCTATGCAGACTCTATGCAGTGATGACATAATAATTCCGGTGTGACATCATACTCTTCGCAATCGTTGTTTATCGTTAATCGTTTGCTTCTTTTTTCTTAAAAAATAACGAAAGTACTTTTAAATGTCTGATGAATACAAGAGGAAACACGAGAGTGGATGTGAGAAGCGGAAGAAAAAGGAGGAGAAAGAATAGCATTGAAAAAAAAAATTGGGGTTTGTTGCTGCAATTTATGAGCAGAGACGATGATTGCTTTACTGGTAAAACTAGTAATACTACTGATAATGACATTCCATTTACTTATTCGGCCACAATGTACACTAACGATCCCGCAATACCAGAAATGTTGCCGGACTGAGCTAAAAAAAGTGAAACAACCGAAACAATAGGCCAGGAGTTGAATAAATATTACATTACGTACCTAGAATTAATGTCTTACAGGCGTTTTGTGAAATTATTTGGTAATAACTAGTTAGTTAACATAACGAGGATTAATGACACCCTTGTTTTGAATACCTAAATTGTGTTTAAATGCATTAAATAAATGTATAAAAAAAGGTCCTCTATATTCTATATAAAACTAGTTGCAAGTACCCGGCTTTGCCCGGGTTTAAATAAGGTTTTCTGTTTACCTTCTGTTTTCTCCCTACCCCCTCTCTCCCTTCCTCTCTCTCTCCCTCCCTCTCTCTCCCATTTCTCTCCCTCCCACCCTCCCACCCTCCCTCTCCCATCTCCCCTCTCCCCCTCCTTCTCTCCCCCCTGTCCATCCCCCCTCCCTCTCTCCCTCTTCCTCTGTCCCTCTCTCCCTCCCTGCCCCCTCTCTCTCTTTATCTCTTCCTCCCATTTCTCCCACCCTCTCTCTCCCTCTCTCCTTCCCTTCCCTCTCTCTCCCTCCCTAACCCCTCTCTCCCTCCATTCTCCCTCCCTCCCCTCTCCACCTCTCTCCCTCTTCCTCCCCCCCTCATTCCCTCCCTCCCTGCCCCCTCACGCTTTATCTCTCTCCCTCCCTCTCTCCCACCCTCTCTCTCTCCCTCTTTCCCACCCTCTCTCTCTCCCTCCCTCCCCTCTCTCCCTCCCTACCCCCTCTCTCCCTCCCCTCCTTTCTCTTTCCTTCCCTCCCTTTCTCTCTCCCTCTCTTCCTCCCTCTCCCATCTCCCCCTCTCTCCCCCTCCCTCTCCCATCTCCCTCTCTCCCCCTCCTTCTCTCCCCCTGTCCATCCCCCCTCCCTCCCTCTCTCCCCCTCCCTCCCTCCCTCCTACCCTGCTTTCCTCTCTCTCCCCCTGCCCCCTCTCTCTCTCTCTCGTTATCTCTCCCCTCCCTCCCTCCTCCCTCCCTCCCTCTCTCTCTCTATCTCTCTCTCTCTCTCTCTTTATATATATATATATATATATATATATATATATATATATACTTATTATTATGGCTTCACACTTCTTCTAAAATCCTTCTTCATTCCTTTAACTTCCTCAAGCTGTACAAATAGGGAAGCATGAAAAAACATCAACAATTCTTGGCATCACAAAGGCACAATACAGCACCAGCGCGCAAGTTCTATTCGATCATCGGCAAATGACGTCACAGAGGAATTTTATTTATGGCGCCGTCAAGATTACTTTAATATAGTAAAATACTAAAATAAAAAAAAAATTAATTACAATTAAACTACCCATCGAGGTGAAACGAAACCTGTCCTAAGACCTTCCCCATGTAATTATGTGTATGTGTAACAAATTTCACATTATTTGGTTATCTGGATCTTGAGTTATAAGGGAACAGACAGACAGACAGACAGCAAATGCCTCTTATAGGTATAGATACTGTCAGCCATGTTAAGAGATGACCTGCATTATTTACAAAAAAAGGCAGCTGCCAACTAAAAGATTATTAAAAAAAAACCTGAAAGATAAGACGGTACCTTCAAAAACACCGAAGCCCAGCACTTAAAAGACATTACCAAAATTATTTAAACCAAATTTATGTTAGGGGGATAGCTACTCTTGGGGCCCCTAGGGCCCTTTATCTCATATAGCTACGTATAATGTGTAGAATGGGGTTCTGAAAATGACATAACTATTACCATAGCTTATATAGTAAAAACCTTTGGCTTCTGTGTATGTATTACATTGCCACATTAAAGCTTCTGCTGCGGGTAGAACGAATGGGCAACTATCAGCTACATCTTGTCAGTATCAGGAGAATGGTGAATCTCTTCGCAGCATTTGGTCACAACAATTATGCCAAGTGTGCTCGTCTCTACCTGGAGATGATTATGGGATTACCTAACTCACATCCAGATCTACACAAGCAGGATCACATTTTGGACGGCGTAGTAGTAAACAGTGGGCCGGACTGTCAGTTGACCTTACCATAGAGCAGACAATGATGCGGGCCATTAAAGGTAAGGGAGGAATAACTCATGGAAGAGGAGTGACTGAGAGTATACGCACCACATGGACTTCCACAATTCATAGGACTGCAGCTGTAAGGACATCTTTAGCTCAGTTTGCTGATATTGACTACTGCCATGATGCAGTTCAGCTACCGGAAGAGGGGTAGTCCAGGATCAATAGAGATAATGACGATCTCACAAAAGTTCTCGAATTCTTGAAGTCACATAATCAATTTGATACTTCTGACACAAGACTGCACAGCATACCATCGGGTATTGCAGCATCTGAATCTGATAATATAAACTGCGACAATGCTGAAGAAGTTGGCGCTGATATTGTTCAGAACATGAGCGGCAAGAACTTCAATGATGTTGTCCTTAAAATAAAATCTCAAATAAGAACATTAGCACAATTAAACAATGCTTCTTCATCAACTTCCAAGAAAGCTTTGACAGGTGTTGATCCCACAGTTCTATTTAATAGGCTTCTGGTCATAATGCAAAGATCACCTGATATGGAGAAATATTTCAGCTATGAGCTATCAACACTTCCTACTTCTCTGTTCAAAGATAACTACATGCGGAAAGTTGATAAATCACAGCTCGGTATAGAAATCTGCAAGAGTGTTGAACCATCATTGAAACCAAGCAGTTCGATTCATGTTGTAGACGGCGGTTACTTACTCCGTGCTGTTCAGTGGCTGGAAGGTGGAACATATCTTGATATTGTTAAGCAATACTGAATCACACAGAATGGGGATGGAAGCTTCATGAGGAAAAGAACATCCATATTAGCACTGACTTAGATGTGGCTCCACCAGATGTTCTGAAGGTGGCTTGTTGCAAATGTACTTCCGGATCCAGGAAACAGTGTGGGACACGTTTGTGTCGCTGCTTTGAGTATGGTGTGTCATGCATAACAGCCTTCAAAAATTGTAATGGAGAGTCATGTTTGAATGCCAAGGAGCTGGTCAATGTTGTGGAAATGATTGACGATGAAGAGTTACATGATAATGACATGCTGGATGTAAAAGATGGAGAAACAATGGATGATGAATGCTTGGAATTCTTGATACCTTGGGCATTTGAGGAAGAGGTGTACACCAGCATGTGAACACTGTGATTATGGCACGGGGTGAAAGCAACTGCCAGTTTCACCAGCGGATTGATGCCTGCCCCACCCGGAGTCTGAAAGCCATACTACTCACCAGGCCCGTAGCGTTCGGGAGGGGACCGATCCCCTGCATTTTGTCTGGCCCCCTCTGTTTATTTGCTCTACTTAGTAAAATGTATTACCCGCCCCACCCCCTGCTTATGCCTGGCCCCTGTTGTAGAATGCCTGGCCCCTGCTGTAGAATGCCTGGCCCCTGCTGTAGAATGCCTGGCCCCTGCTGTAGAATTTTCACGCTACGGGGCTGCCGCGAATTTGCAATAGACTAAACAAAAATGGTCGCTTTCTGTATTTAACAATTTTATTATAAAAAGAATATCTGAAATAGAGTAGATAAATTTATAAGGCTGTGGTTATACGGACCCGGGTCCCAATAAAATCCGATTGTTATTCGGACCAGTGGCAAATATGCACTAAGCTTAGCTATATTTCAACTTTATTAGACGAAACCTGACAAAAAAAAATAATACTTAGTCCGCTTAGTGGAACCCTAGACAATGAGTAACGATCAAATCATACAATTCAAACAATTATAAAAAAAAACAATAATAAAGTTTATGTACAGCTAAGCTAAGTGAATATTTGCCACGGGTCCGAATAACAATCAGACTTTATTGGTACCCGGGTCCGAATAGTCACTCAGAATTTATAAATAATAAATATAAATACAAAAGTCTTAAAAATATTTTAAGTAATTTATCATTTTACTATTTGCTAATTTGATCATTGAAGTAACTTTTTACTACTTATGAAAATGGCGACTAGTGAAACCACGGTCGAAAATAAAGATATGATTCTGGATGCACTGAAATGGTTTGTTTTTAGTAAAACCGACATGCGTATATTTTTCAAGTTCCTGACTAAGGGGCAGCCCCGTAGAGTGAAAATTCTACAGCAGGGGCCAGGCAAATGCAAGGGGTGGGGGCAGGTAATACATTTTACTGAGTAGAACAAATAAGCAGAGGGGGCCATACAAAACGCAGGGGGGCCCCGGCCCCCTTGCCCCCCGCACGCTACGGGCCTGCTATGGGGGTGAACGTGACAAAATTTGCATAACTTTTTATCAGCGGCATGTTTGCGTGGCGCAATTACAAACATTTTGTCTCGTGTGATACTATCTTAATTTGTGGGAGCCGGAGCCGGAGCCGAAAAAAAAAATTGGCGGCTCCGCAAGCTTGGACTCTCAACTATATGTTTTCCACTTCCACCAAGTAAATAATACTTTAACCTAGTAGCTATTGTCTTTCTTTTCCGCTGCCACCAAATAAAATAATATTACTATGTCGTATCTCCTCAGAAGGCTAAACTACTCCTACAATTATAGTGAAGTTATTATCCTCTAGTGTCCTCATTACTTAAAATATAATTAGATTGACATCACTAGTACAACACAAATGTCCAGTAACGAAAATGACAATATTCACCATTTCATGAGTTATTTCTTTATTAAATACAACTTGTCGAGGATGGCGACTGTGGTTCCTTTTATTTATTCACTTTACAAATAAGACATCGTTTTATAGAAAAACATCTACCTCCAATAACCGTCAGTGTGTCTTCTTATTTATTTTCTTCCGTTTTTTATAACCCATTCATTTGGTGCGTTACCGTACTACAGGGAATTCCCTCTAACATATCTCTTTTCATATTGACTAAAAACTTACAACATGCACTGACTTCAGTAAATATAACGGAGTTTATGACACTTATGGCAAACTGTGTCTCCATAACTGAAAAAAAAGTTGTCTATGTTGTCTGCACAAATTATGGATGTTAGATTCAGAGTTTAATCTTCGGGGGTTGTTTTTGTGTACCCATAGTGAGGATTATTTTCTTTGAGATGAATATAAAACATATGAACTTTATTTAAAGTATTATTAATTAACTTTATTTATACTTAAATGTATTCTGGCTACAATAATCTGTTCATGTTCTTTTGGGCCACTTCGAGTACATAGATGTGCTATTTTTTATATAGGCTGATTGTTAACGCGCTAAAATATATATTTCACCATTTTCAAATCCGACTGCGTACCTACTTGCCGGTCTGGGTACCGGGCCTCTGTTTACTAGTTCATTTCAAACAACAAACAACCACAATATGTTGGCAAAAAAGCCCGACAACTCAATACATTTAATACTCGCTAATAGTAAAGTAAATGTATGAACTCTAATCAGCTTAGTTTTGAAGTAATCGGTAATTAGAGTTGTTTCCCTTGTCAATGTTTTTACTGTGTTAAGTGATTGCTAATTTAAGCTTACAGTTACATTAATTATGATAGAAATACATGTAATGGTAGAATGTAATTAAATGTAAGACTTGGGCGTAAATTTTGAGCTAAGATGTGTTGTAAAGGAAATGACAGACAAAGAAATGCAAAGTGAGACTAGATGTAGCTGGTTAAGAAAATGTTGTATGTGATGTTGTATGCATAGTGAGATGTAGCTGGTTAAGGAAATGTTGTATGTGATGTTGTACAAACATTTTTACTGCCGATGATAACCAAACAATCATTTGATATGCCGTGTGGTTATAGAGGCAGATACATATTCTACACTTCATCTGCTCTGATGATCTTTTATGGCAATGGGGAAATGTACACACCCTTGATTAAATGACATTGATTCCACTACACATATGTACGTTCTTCATTACAGTTTGCCGCGTTCTATCTCAGCCTGAAGTGCTTTTAGTCTATTAACAATTCACTAATAATATCCACTTGTATGTCGAACACTTCACTAAGGGATAAGGTAAAGTTGTTGCAGGGGTACAGGAAAAGTTATGCACGGATACACAGCGGCCTATTATTTTCGTTGACGAGAACCAAGAGTTTGAAGAAGCTAGCCAGTTTGCTGGGTGACTCACGCGCCCAGGTATCGTGTTAGAAAGGTGTGTGCATTGTATTTTGAACAAAAAAAAATTACATTTATTCGCTATGTTACGCATGAGGTGTTCCCGTGGGCATTACTTTCACATCCTAAGGGGTACAGTCGCAAACAAGGGGGAAAAAAAAAGGGGTTGAGAATTGCTGGTCCTCAAATTCTTGACTTGTTGGGTCGCCCATTCACCATTTAAGTTTTACCTAAACATAAACACACTGGTTAAAAAATAGAAAAAAATATAATTATTAAAGGGAGATAACTAAATAACAAATTTGTGTTTTGAGTTATTTTATTAGTTTCCCTTGTGTTCGTCTCCCGCCCCCCCACATATTTATTTACATGAAATGTAAAGATTGGGAATGTGATACATGATTGGCGATGTAATACATGATTGGGGATGTAATACATGATTGGGAATGTAATGCGTACATTGACGAAATAGAACATACAAAGATTCAATTAATATAAGAAAAAAGTTTTTCGATGACAGACAGACAAGGCTTAAGCATCGTATAATTATTATTCCCCCCCCCCCCAACAACCTCCCCTTTGTGAACATTTTTTGCCTGCCGACAAGAAGAGTAGTTTCAGCACTTGAACTTGTCATCAGCCCTGTAGCGTGAAAATTCTACAGCAGGGGTCAGGCATTCTACAGAAGGGGCCAGGCAATAGCGGGGGAGGGGGGGCAGGTAATACATTTTACTAGGTAGAGCAAATAAGCAGAGGGGGGGGCAGACAAAACGCAGGGGGCCCGGCCCCCCTGGCCTCCCACCCGGCACGCTACGGGCCTGCTTGTCATGTACCTCGGGCTAAAAAGACTTGCCTATTGGGAGATATCATTTACGGAGAAGGTTTGGGGGGGGGGGTGAGGGGGAGTGGCTGGCTTGAGTTAGGAAGGCATTTTTTTTTTTCAAGAATTTTTCGTGGTTTAGTGGAATAATATTGGGAGGGTGGAGGGGGGCTTAATGTGTTCATGCTGTGCTGTTGACCGTGTTTTAAGCTCATGATGTGCTATTGACTGTGTTTTATGTTCATACTGTGCTGTTGACTGTGTTTTATGTTCATGCTGTGCTATTGTAAGTATTTTATGTTCATGCTGTACTATTTAGTGTGTTTTATGTTCATGCTGTGCTATTGACAGTTTTTTATGTTCATGCTGTGCAATTGACAATAGTTTATGTTTATGTTGTGCTATTGACTGTTTTCACAAACGCAAACAAATGCATCTTTTTAATTTCTTGTTTCTCTCCCCCCCCCCCCAACCACACACACACCTATCCCCAATGTTGCCTGAGACTCCAAAAAACAACGTAAGAACGATTTTGTTTTATATATAATTCGGGAACTGAAAAATTAAACATACTACTTCTTCTTCTTCCTTTGCTCTACAGCCCATTTAGGGCCCTGGCGTGCCATACTGGCATACTCCTCTTCTCCACTTTTCCGGATCCATGGTCTTCTTCCTCCAATCTCTCGCTCCTATGGCTTTCTAGTCTTTCTCCACTTCCTCCTACCATCTGCTTCTTGGTCTGCCCTTAGCCCTTTTCTCTTTTTCTACATTGTATTACAAGAAGATGGGGGGGGGGCGTGCATATATGATGTTTATGTATTCTGTTATTAACACCAGCACCGTAAACGGAGTTATGTTATTAACACCAGCACCGTAAAACGGAGCCTATAGCTGCGCGATACTTCACATTGTACCCGGCGTAGATAAAGACGTTGATGGCCGAGTTGAAGAAGGCGACCAGCGGGAACCAGTTCATGAGCCAGCCGGGAATCTCCACATGTCCGAAGAGGGCGAAGATGATGACAGACGGCTGCATGCATGCCGTGAACACCATCTGGGTCAGGAAGACCATCTTGATCAGGCAGCGGCTATTCCTGGACATGTCCTTGGCCAGGGTGTTGCGGGCGATGCTCGGCTCCAGGAGAACGATCTGTAGGCTCTGCTGAGATCCTGATGATCGTCTTTTGGACAGGTCTCCGTGTGCCTCGCTTTTAAACTCAGCCTCTTGGCTCTGAATGTTCTGAACGTCCTGACTTACGTCGCCACTGTCAACCGTGTCATCAGTCATCAGCTCGTCCTCGCCGTCGACGGCAGCGGAATGACTGACAAAAGATCTTGGCTGACGCCGCGCCTCATCCCCACATATGACATGTTCCCTAACGCAATCACAAGTGTTCTTATGTAAATTTTCCGCGCGCCTACAAATCACCGACGGCACAGCAGTAGATTCCTTGGGTGAAGTCTCCTCACTTTGCACCAGCGACGTTTCAATCACGTCCTCGGAGATGTGAGGGGTATTTAAATAATTTGACTGAAAACTTTGCGAGCCCATGCACTTGTCTTCATACGCCGCAGAGCAACAAAATAGTCCGCTATCTTTAGTCTTTATATAATGATCACCATATATTCCAGAGGTTCTAGTACCAGGATTTGATTTATTACTGCTCTTAATCTTGTTTCTTTCGAGATAGTGGCGATGATAATTGTCAGACTCTGAGAACCTTTTGTCTGGTTCAGTCTTGTCATGGCGAGCGATTTTCTTGGATGACTTGTGACTAAATTTTTTGGCGACGTCAAACATCTGGATGTCACAGGTGAAGGCCGTGCTTGTAACTTCAGTCTGGGATTTCACACGAATTTGAATTAAACGTCTGCCCCTCGGGGTCGGGCGTACTGACCTAGTACTCTGACTTGTACCTGAAAGCAGTTTTAAAAAAATGATATAATCAATAACAATTCCTTCGCCCAATATTTCAATACAAAAAAATAAATTCGTGGAAGAAATTAGCGATGGGATGATTCATCAGAATTGGAATCGAAAGAAGCGATACTTTTTGCTAGTATTGGAAAAACGGAATCGAATCGAAAGATTCTCAACCTAATTTTCGATTCCATTTCAATTCTTCCTTTCATTTTCATACACTGTGCTACACGTTTTCAACATAATCTGTTATCATATTCTCGAAGTAAGTTACGTAGTGTGGGCACCTCCAGTTTAGTATGACATTAAAAAAAAATATTGCCATAACACATTATGACATGAAATGACATCTGTGCACACCATGAAACGAGATATACAATATATATTCGTCACGTGACATTTGTACTTTGGAGATGTTCCTTGCTTCGAGCTAACGACATCCCCCACTGTGTATGGTATTCAGCGTTACCTTACCATGTATGCATATCAAATACGTGGTATTTTGTCACGTGACACCTTTTCTATAGCCTAATAGTATTTTTTTCGTATGACGTCATCTGTTACTGTATTGATTAAATATGTGATGTCCCCTGGGCACATTATTGCGCACTAACATCGTTACATCCTCCAGTTTACTATAACATCCATACATTTACTGAAATAATTTTCAAACATGAAATGACATCAGCGCACAGCATGATAGCATTTTTAAAAAAATCGCTCGTCACGTGGCATTATAAGAAATGTGTCTTGCTTTGAGCTAACCAGATCCCCGCGGTGTCTTTTGATCAGCATGGCGATTGGTACGCTTGTAAAGTGGCTGTAATCTGTGGCGTTTATCACGTGACGTCATTTGTATACTAGGTTGGCATTTCTGTCTGGCTTCACCTTCGTTTGTTATCGTAGTGGTGAAATGTGTGATGTCTCCTGGTGTGTATACTTATACAATTATACTTTATCTCCTGTACATTCATATGTGTATATGTCAGTGAATCTATGTGTATTTCATGTAATCATATGTGTATATGTCAGTGAATCTATGTGTATGTCATGTAATCATATGTGTATATGTCAGTGAATCTATGTGTATGTCATGTAATCATGTGTATATGTCAGTGAATCTATGTGTATGTCATGTAATTATATGTGTATATGTCAGTGAATCTATGTGTATGTCATGTAATCATATGTGTATATGTCAGTGAATCTATGTGTATGTCATGTAATTATATGTGTATATGTCAGTGAATCTATGTGTAGGTCCTGTAATCATATGTGTGCATATCAGTCTATTTATGTGATTGTCCTGTAATCATATGTGTATATGTCAGTGTATCTATGTGTATGTCCTGTAATCATATGTATGCATGTCAGTGTATTTATGTGTATGTCATGTAATCATATGTGTATATGTCAGTGTATCTATGTGTATGTACTGTAATCATATGTGTGTATGTCAGTGAACCTATATATATATATATATATATATATATATATATATATATATATATATGTATATATTTATATTTCACATATTCCCATAAGGTCCCACATATTCCCCATAAGGTCCCGCATGTTCACATAAGCTCCTGCATGTTCCCATAAGATCCCGCATGTTCACATAAGCTCCTGCATGTTCCCATAAGGTCCCGCATGTTCACATAAGCTCCTGCATGTTCCCATAAGGTCCCACATGTTCCCATAAACTCCAACATATTCCCATAAGCTACCACATATTTCAATACTCTCTCTCTCTCTCTCTCTCTCTCTCTCTATATATATATATATATATATATATATACATATATATATATACATATATATATATATATATATATATGTGTGTGTGTGTATAAATATTAGGGTGGTGCACAAATATATTGACATTTTCAAAAGTTTCAAATTTGAATGTGTTACCTTTTTATTTTGTTTCTTATATAATTATATTGAATCCTGCAAAATTTTACCAAATTTGAATAACTTTTAGAGGCAACTACTCGCTAAATAATTATTTCACTTGGCATGTCGTCATCATATGTATGTAATCGTCTTGAGTGACGTTTATAAACATTCTCTTGGGCAATCCAGTGGCCCTGAAATAGGATTATTTAAACGTCTTCGTGACAAGTGGTCATTTATTGATAAAGTGGATTATGAAACAGCTCTAAATGATAAAACGTGTTCTGGCATTTTGGCCTCTCACAGCATACTCAAACAAGATGCACTAATTTATTTGAAAACAATTCTTGAATCTACTCGACAATATCAAGATGACTACAAGGAATTATTGGAACTAACAATTTTGTTCCTTGGTGATTTTCCTCCTCGTGGAGCTCATGTGATGGCTCCCGGAGCCATACACAGAGCGAGTTGGATGGCCAAAATTTTATATTCAATGAAAATATGGATGTTCAAGAGACAGTTCAAATTAACGGCAAAAGAGGAAAAATCACGTCGAGATATAAGATTGTTTGCCAGTTTATTGTACATCAATTTTGGATATCATGTCCCAATCCAACACTGGCTCCGTCAAATTATCTCACTTTTCTGAAGACTATTTTGCAACATAAAGCCATTAACAATGGAATTTTTACAGCTGCAGCAACATCATTTTCGAGGCACTTATGGCATCTTAGCGAAGAAATGGTAGCATTGGCTTTTTTGATAATGAGATCAGCAATGAAACAAAAACAAAAATGGTTTCGGCTCTGCAACATGCTGGAGAGAATGAACCACAGAAACGAATAAAAATTGATTTAACTTCAATTGAAAATCTGCAACTAGAAAGTTTTGTAACAGAGAATACTTTGAATTTTTTGAACATTTTGGAATTACCAACTTCATTTTTGACAACTATTGTTTCAGACAATTGGACCAAAAATGAAGAGTTTCAACAGGATTTAAAATATGTAGAAAGTCTACGAGTTGTTAATGATACAGCCGAAAGAGGAATAAAACTAATACAGGATTTTAACTGTTCAATTACCAAAAATGAAGAACAAAAGAAATTCTTGATGCAGGTAGCCTCTGAACACAGTTTAAAGTTTCCTCTGCCACATAAATCTTTTTTGATCGATGGAACCAAGTTGTCAAAAAATAATAATTAATTAACTTTTTATTTCGATACAATACAATAAATTAGGAACCTGAAACAATAACTATTATTTAGAATTTTTTGAACTATTATCAAGATTTTTAAAAATACATTTTCTTTACCATAGTGAATGCAAATATGTTATTATATACCAGAAGCTTATAACTTTATTCTTTATTTTAATATGTAAACAATAATATAAATAATTAGTTTTAAAAATATTATTAATATACATTAAAAGTAAAAATATAATGTTGTATTTTTACATTATTAATCATTTTATATTGCCCACTAATAACCCGAAAAATATGAAGTTGATGAGCGACCTTTTAAAAGTTATACAATCATGCACAAACTTCAAAATTGTTATTATTACACATAATGTCACAAAATGAAATGGTACCATCAGAAATTTATTTAAAAATTTTTTTGCACCACCCTAATATATAAATACACACACACACACACACACACACATATATATATATATATATATATATATATATATATATATATATATATATCAAATATTCCCATAAGCACCCACATGTTCCCGTAAGCTCCCACATATTCCCATAAGCTACCTCATATTTCCATACGCTCTCTCTAGCTCTCTCTCTATATATATATATTTCACTCTCTGTCTCTCTCTCTCTCTCTCTCTCTGTATATATATATATATATATATATATATATATATATATATATATATTTATAGCTCTAATATTTCCATAAGAACCCACATGTTCCCATAAGCTACCACATATTTCCATACCCTCTCTCTCCCTCTTTCTCTCTCTCTCTCTCTCTCTCTCTCACTATATATATATATATATATATATATATATATATATATATATATTTTTGCGTTAGATAATTTGTGAACGGTCCATAAAAAAATTTAAATTAAGAAAACTAAATAAATATTAGTATTAAAAAAATGTATGATCATATATTGTTGACATGTTATATTAAAAGAAAAGACACACACTTTCACTCCTAAATAAACAATTGAATTAGGTCATGTTGTTATTGTTGTTGTTATTGTTGTTGTTTTTGTCGTTGTTTTTTTTACTTTTTTTTTGCTTCAACTAAACCTGGTAAACATTTTTTTTTTGCGAAAGATGTTAATGGGGATTTCTTCATAAATATTAATAACTGGACATGGCAGATGTGACCCTATTCATTAGAAAAGAAAAGATATTGATTAAAGTTCACTCTTCTTTTTTTCGGGGTTAAAGAAACTGAAAAAAAAAATTTTTGTGTTGAATGAGATGCTAGTCTCCACCCCCTCCCCCCCCACTCCGCATACCCGGGCACGCCGAGAGGGGGGTAGGGGGGGTCATTGCCAAGGGGCCCGCATCTGTAAGGGGGCCCGGCCATCCCGACCATGTCAATTTTTTTATGACCTATTGTTTATTAAGGGGCCCGCAATGATGTCCTGCCCTGGGGCCTGTGTTGGCTCTCGGCGCCACTGCGCCTACCGCCCCCTAACCCATATAAAGTGTGTTCCTAAAAATCAGATATTACGTTTGTTTTTCTTTAAACTAGTCAGTCAAGCTTTTCTTTTTATAAATATCAATTATTAAAATAATAAATTCCCCTTTTTTAGTTATTGAAACCAAAAAAAAAACTGTTTAAAATTGTCCATTTTTTCTTTCTTTACTCAACAAAAAACTAATGTAATGGGTATTAAAAAATATTGATTTTAGTCCATATTTGACCGCTGGCTATTTTTCACGTAACATAAGTAGGCGAGTAATTATAGCTTGTTTATTGACCTAAATATTTGGCACGATACCAAAATGGACAGAATTAGACTCTCAATGTCTTCGTTTTCGATTCTGCCCGGCTCTATAAAAAAAAGAAAAAGAAAACCATAACCATACGCAGGTATCGATCTAAAGATTTTCTGTATATTAAATATTTTAGAAGACGACATTTTATGACCTTGACCTTAAATATTTTGGGTTGTGTCCTAATAAATTTAATAAATCATTTTAATGACCGTTTAGTCTGAGAGTATTGAATTTTTAAACTGGAGGTACTGACAAGTATCTCATAATAAGCCAGTTAATCATCACATATTTTATACTTAATTTTACTCACTGCTTTAACTAGGGGAAATATAGTGTTTTCTTATGTATATGTAACAGAGGCGAAGTTAACCGCAGGCCCACGTCTGAGGGGGCCCACAAAACTTTTTTTCTCTTTTTACATCGAGTTTAGTTTAACTAAGTATCTAAACAAATATTAACACACACACACACACACATACACACACACACACACACACACATATATATATATATATATATATATATATATATATATATATTAGGGTGGCTCACTTTAAATTGGAAAAAAATAAAGTTGATTTTTTATCTTGAGCATTTTAGTTTTCTGGTTCACTTTGATTTAAAACATGTATATATCAAATTTCACACCATTTGGGCTCCTATAAATACTGCCGCAGTGCACTTGTTATCTCGTGTTTTATGGTATTCGGCATTTGCATTAAATGAAAATTTTGCAAGGTTTAAAATGCCGTTTTTTAGATGCAAAGAACAATTATATTACACAGTAGGAATTAAACAGTAAAATAATACTAGTTACATGACACATTAACCTGACTGTATTGCAGAGTAGTTCTAAGTACGCCATTCAAAAATACACTTTAAAAGTTTTTAGTCTGTGCTTTCTGAGTCCTGAAGGTCTTTAAGTTGCGATCTCTTCAGCACAGTTGATTTTTTTTTTTGCATCTGGAAACTCTTTGCGATACTGTTCAAAAATTTGGAGCAAGTACTGCTTTTCCTTCTCTGATTTGGTGAGAGATGAGTTGAATGATGACGCCAGTACAATGCCCCGCTCGGCACAGTCATTGACAACTTTCAAAGAAGAGACCACTATCGTTGCCTTCTGAAAGGATGGAGTTTGTTGCCAGGTGGAAGCATGTCATTAGAAAATTTGTGGGAAGCAGAAGAGCATTAAAGAAGAGCAGCGATGACAAGGTCACAAAATACTTTAATGTCACATTATGAAGTGCTGAAGTATCATTCCTGCTACGGATGCACATTTCTTCTTTCTGATCATCAGAAGATTTCTACATGAATTGCTCAAGCAAGCAGCAATACTGTTTTTCTCACCGAGATACGTTGAGAAAAAAGAACCAGAGGAATGAGTTCTGCAAAACGTACCAGAAATGTGGGCCAATAGTTTTCAATGCAGTCTGAGAATTGAAGGGAGAAACATTCTTATAATCAATAAGAAGCTTGATGAAATCTAGCTCATTTAGATGTGCGTCTGCTAGAATGTGACACTGAATCCTAGTTTTAATGTAGACCAAGGATATAAAGATACCAAATTCTGCAATTGATCAGTCTTCATACTTAGTCAGCTTGAATTGATGACGGAAGAGATAAATCTTCATGATGTAGATTATTTTATACATCAACCTTGCATGATGATAAGCTCCTGGAAGACGTTACGCACCTTCCAGGAAGATAAGATTCATTCAGAGTCATAAGTTCTTTGTAGTCTTCACCTGGCAATTATCTTAAGTTGTCTTTCACTTTGAGGATAATTGAACAAAATTTCATGACTTCTTGTGATGGCTTGAGATTTTGCCTGTCTTATGTTTGGCCAAAACGTCTTAAAGCGCTTAAATAGCAGCACATCCAGTCCAGTTGTACTACCCAAAAATGTCTTATTGAAGACGGCTGTGTTTGTAAACATTACCATTGGCTAGTAGGCTCAATTAAGGGAAGTACCTAGCTCAATAAGCATTGGCATGTCCACTGTACAGTATACAAGCATAGAAATAGGTCATGAAATAATTGTACCAACTAACTGCCAGACGGCTGTGTTTATAAACATACCATTGGCCAGTAGGCTCAATTAGGGGAAGTACCTAGCTCAATGGACATTAGTATGTCCTCATGAAAAAATTCTACCGAATGTCAACCAGACGGCTGTGTTTGTAAACATACCATTGGCCAGTAGTCTAAATAAGGGGAAGTACCTAGCTCAATAAACATGAGTTGTGTCAACTTCTATGCCAGTTAAATGAACAACACGTTTCGACCTAGTAGTCCACTGGACTACCAACCTAGTAGTCATAACTAAATGAATGATTTTTATAAAGCCGCAACATTTGATCTTATAACACTTGATTTTTATAACTAAATTGAAATGCACTAGTGAAGCTGGCTATTTATATGAAATTCAAAACTTCTAGAGATTTGTAGAATTTCCCTGAAACTTCGCATGTTTTCAATTTTTTCTAGAGGCTTCTAGAACCTTCTAGAGATTTCATAGAACCTTCCAGAACCTTCTGGAATTGTATAATTTTTTCTAAAACTTCTAGCATTTTCAGTGTGCTTTATATATACATACTCATATTCAAAATTCATTCAAACTGATTTAAAATTTCACTGTCCATGAGGCAGTACTAAATAAAGTCATATATATATTCATTAATTTTTTTTTCTGTGCTGTTTTGAAGTCAAAGGAAACACAAACAACAAAATGCTCCAAAAAAAAATTGACAAAAAAGTTATTTTGGGCCACCCTAATATATATATATACCTAATATATATATATATATATATGTTTCCAGCCCTGCATCTCTTTTTAAAGAGTTCCATGTTTGTTTTTTTGGTTTTCTCCGGGGCCTCAAACGACCGATCTCCGGCTCTGGGACGCCGTACTGCTTATGATAATGATGAGCAGAGAATAGAACTGACCAAGCAAAGCTAAACACAACACATGTCCAGCTACTTACACCGTATGACCGTTATGTTTCTCTGGTGGTCCAGGAATACGTATCCTATCTTGCAGTAACAGAGGAGACTGACCACGATGCCGGCCGTTAGAAGACCAGTGGTCAGGTAACGAAAGTACCAATCCTCAGCCTGGGGAATCAAAAGATATGATAGGTGTTATTTAATGTAACGCACAAGAGTTATCGCACAATAGTTATCACCGAAAATGTGATATTTCACAGTGAATTAGCCGAATAGTAGTTCATCCTGGATTAGTCCTTGGCATATCACGTGATCATTAACTAAGCTTCGCCGCACCTCACGTGTGTTCACCCTGTGTGTGTGTGTGTATCCTGTGTGTGGTCACGATGTAAGGATGTGATGAAATCTCTTAGATCCTATGAAACTCTAAAAGTATATGTTTTGTATGGTGCCCCTCTTTCATCCCCCCCCCCCGACCACACCCGATAGTGCAATGGCCATGGTGGCACCATGGGGAGATAAAGCGAGGACGTCAAACATGACCTTCGCACCGCATATACAGAGAGCAGTTCATTAAAAACCTGGAATTACGTTGTTGCGCAACGTTACCGTGGCTTGACAACAATACACGACATTTTTTTTCCACCTTGGTCTTATTACGTGTACTAAATCAATTTTGCTCTATAGATTCCAAAAAAAAAACGAGTCAATAAATTTAAAAAAATGTTGAGCAAGTGAAGATTTTAACCCTCAACTGTCTGGAGAATTCGTATGTTGTTGTTTTTTCTGCTTTCGTCTTTATCTTTATATATTAACACAATACCTTTTAGGAACATTACTGCATGTATTTTTACATACAAATGTTTACAAAAATGAATGAACGCCATGATAGATTCTTTGTTTTGTTATCTACTGGCGTTTTGTTATCTTCTGGTGTATTGTTATCTTCTGGCGTGTTGTTATCTTCTGGCGTGTTGTTATCTTCTGGCGTGTTGTTATCTTCTGGTTTGTTGTTATCGTCTGGCGTATTGCCTATCTTCTGGTGTATTGCTATCTTCTGGCGTATTGCTATCTTCTGGCGTGTTGTTATCTTCTGGTGTATTGTTATCTTGTGGTGTATTGTTATCTTCTGGAGTGTTGTTATCGTCTGGCGTATTGCCTATCTTCTGGCGTATTGCCTATCTTCTGGCGTATTGTTATCTTCTGGTGTATTGTTATCTTCTGGTGTATTGTTAACTTTTGGGGTATTTTTAACTGTTGGCGTGTTGTTATGAAGGTTGAAAAAAAATTCAGACAGCATTTTGCAATAAAAAATTTCACGAAATGTTTAAAAGAAAAAAGAAACAAAATTGATCATCAAAGAGTAAAACCATCCTTCACGATAAAGTAGTTCTATTTTTAGCCCAACACCTGTGTACACTGGTATACTTGAGGTATAAGATTTTGTGCTTTTCGGGGCCACCTCAGAAGGCGATGAGCAGCAGAAACCGCCTCTGCCTGTGTCTCAATATTCATGACTTTATAAGCAGAAACATATATTTTTTCCCACCAATTTCAGCACGAGCTTGAGGAGGGCCCCCAAATTTTTTTAACATAAAATATTAAATACATTATCGCGTGTCATGGTGTCGAATGTCAAAATGCAGGGGCCCTCAAAGAGGCCAAGCTCCCCGGGCATCCAAATCCCTAAGTTCGGCACTGGCTTGGAATCAGGTCAGATTAGTCTTAGAACACTTTCTTAAGTCCCAGGTAGCAATAGTGCTGCCAAATGTTCTCGATTCGCATACATACACATACAATAACAAAGGACACTCTTATGTACATATATGATTAAATAACAAACTATGATAAAAGGATTAATGATCTATTTTTAGAAACGGAACCGTTGGAGTTATAGAAGTTTATGTGATGGCCGACACACACACACCCACACACCCACACACATGGAAATTTAACTTGTATATTTTATCTCTAGCCTGTCGACCAGGATGAAACTGTAGGGAGATGATGGAAATTTATTTAAGTCGACGGCTAAGTTTTGGGGGTTGGGGGGGGGGGAAGGGTGTCTTGGGGGAGGGATTACTAAAGCCCAATCGTGAAAACTACCGTCATCTTGCGTGACCAGAGATAAGTCCTTGACATAGTTCGTTGTAACCAGTAAAACACCCCCCTCCACTCGCTCAGCATGATGGGGAAACAAAAAAGTGTAATTGCCCTTAAAGTAAAGAACGAAACAAAGTTTCCCTACAGCTTAAAAAAACAAATGATCGGGAAATCCCCTTCGTAGGATCCAAAAACTAAAACTTCGTAATCATACAATAATTGTTTTCTTTCTTTCAGAGTTATGTTTTTGTTTTATATTTTTTGTTTTGTTTTTTTTTTTATTATAAAGAATAGATAACGTGTGAAAATGTGTGTGTATGGGAGAGAAAAAAAAAAGATAACCATTACACTTATGATTGGATAGATAAACATGTAGATAAACAGACAGATGAATAAATAGTCAGATAAACGAATTGATAAAAAAATAGAAATAGATAAAATGACAAGTAGACAGATAATTAAACAGCAATATATATATATATATATATATATATATATATATATATATATATATATATATAAATAAATATAGATCGATAGATGGATGATGTTTGGTTGGATAGTTAGATTAATAGATAGATAGATAGATAGATAGATAGATAGATAGATAGATAGATAGATAGATAGATAGATAGATAGATAGATAGATAGATAGATAGATAGATAGATAGATAGATAGATAGATAGATAGATAGATAGATAGATAGATAGATAGATAGATAGATAGATAGATAGATAGATAGATAGATAGATAGATAGATAGATAGATAGATAGATAGATAGATAGATAGATAGATAGATAGATAGATAGAGAGGGAGGTGTACAATAACCTACTTGGAAGAGTGAAAAAGCATTTATAAATAAATAGAAAGTGTTGCAATTAAGATATCCAGGTAAAACTGACTTACCTGTAGCATCATTAGGCACTTTTTGTTGACTGAATATCGATTAAATACACAAGGCACGAGACCATACATCAATGCACAAAGCCACGCCCCCAGGATGGCGAACCTTGTTCTACGCTGGATAGAATGGCTGGATGGGGGATAAAGGGTCATTTTATTTTACATAACTGACGTCTACAGTGTAAACAAGTACATTGCGTTAAATGAGAATGTGTAGCATTTACCATTACTTGTTTTTATAGGCAGATGATAGTCTAGAACACCCATGGGCAAACGACGACCCTTGGGCATAATCCGCCCCGCCGGGCTGTTTTATGTGGCCCGCCACTTGTATTAATGAGTGAAGAACAGTTTTAGCGCATCACTAGCACCAGCACAGCACCAGCACAGCACCAGCACAGCACCAGCACAGCACCAGCACAGCACCAGCACAGCACCAGCACAGCACCAGCACCAGCACAGTACCAGCACAGCACTAGCACAGCATAGCACCAGCACAGTACCAGCACAGCACCAGCACAGTACCAGCACAGCACAGCACCAGCACAGCACCAGCACAGCACTAGCACAGCACCAGCACAGTACCAGCACAGCACTAGCACAGCACCAGCACAGTACCAGCACAGTACCAGCACAGCACTAGCACAGCACCAGCACAGCACCAGCACAGTACCAGCACAGCACTAGCACAGCACCAGCACAGTACCAGCACAGTACCAGCACAGTACCAGCACAGTACCAGCACAGCGCAGCACTAGCCTTTTACGTTATGACGTTTACCTTAATTTATATTGGCTCATGTCAACACTACATCAATATGCTAGTGGCCCAATCCGCCGGTCAGCTTTAGGAACAAATCTGCCCCGCGACTCAAAAAGTTCGCCCACCCTTGATCTAGAAGATTAAAGGGCACTACAATTTGTTTTGTTCTTATTTTAATTTTAAAATAAAATTATCATTAAAACAAAATAGACTTGTATATTATTAATGTATAAAATATAAATAGAATTTTTATTGACTAAAAAAAGAAAAGAGTGAGCGCCAATATAGCTGCGTTTTGTGCCCCCCCCCCCATCCCCTCTGCTTGTTTGCTCTACTTAGTAACATTTATTTCCTGCCTCCTCCCCCCCCCCCCCGCTATGGCTTGGCCCTTGCCCCCTGCTGTAGAATTTTCACGCTGATCAATGAATATAGTATAATGACAGATAGTAGCGCAGGAAGGCTACTGAGTATAATGACAGATAGTAGCGCAGGAAGGCTACTGAGTATAATGACAGATAGTAGCGCAGGAAGGCTACTGAGTATAATGACAGATAGTAGCGCAGGAAGGCTACTGAGTATAATGACAGATAGTAGCGCAGGAAGGCTACTGAGTATAATGACAGACAGTAGCGCAGGAAGGCAACTAAAGTTGTATTTATATTAAATTTATTGTAGTATGAAAACAAAAAAAGCTAAAAATTATGTTGTTTTTTTTTTTAATTTCTTTATTAACTTTCTATATTAAAAGAATTTTACTTGTTTTTGTTTGTGAAGTTGAAGTAAGATATTTAAAAATAGCGCACAAGACTATAAACAGAGTTCAAAACACTTGCATTTTAACTGATACAAGATAATTTCCATCTCTGTTATTTTATTCTTAATATGAACATTATTTAAAACTGTAATTAGCTTCGGACTCTAAAAGAGTTGAATCAATTGACTTGAACGTTCTGGTATGGTGTATCGTCATCGAGACTATACGAGTGTTTATTTGAAATTTCAGATCGATTGGGCTTCGATACGTTTCTGACAATAGATCTCAAATTTCCCAAAATCAAAGCTTAGATTCTTATACGCAGTAGAAAATTGGTACTACTATATAAAGTGACTTCAACAAAAGCTTCCTAAGAAAAAAAAATCAAAACGGAAAAATGGCATATTTTGTAAATATAAGTAGCATAAGTCAGTGACAACATTTTGAATCCATTCTCAGTGTATTAAAATTGTATGTTCAAAGTTCAGCAGAATGTTTCAAAATGTAAACAAAAAAAACAACTTTTAACACTACCAGGGTTCTGTGCGCATGTGTGACCAGTAAAAAATGAAAGCATCGGTAGGGGCAGTAATCGTTGAAGTAATAAGTAACCTTTTTTTTTCTTATTGTCGACCGCCACATTATTACCTGGTCAATTGACAGGTATAAATCACTCACCAGACGGTCTAATCACATATTGGGGGAGGGAGGGGGGAATCAAATATTATAAACGGGTGTCTTTAAAAAAAAAGTCTTTGAACTTTATCACACACACACACGCACACACAGTACCGAGCACGCCTCGAAATAACAAACACACCTGTGTTGATGAGTAAATTATAGACCACTCCAATGTCCGGGGCTAGTGGATCTCACCTCTTATAGGCCAGTGGTCGAGAGATGGACAAGCACCGGTCCAGGGCCACTAGGGTCAAGCTCAGGACAGACGCCATGAGGGAGGTGGCGGCGAAGCTGATGAAAGCGAGGCAGGACATCTTCTGAATCATCTCTGACAGGTGATGTAGACTTGGAGGAAATAAATATTTTTTTTTTTAGATGTTAGATTATATTACAGTCGATTCCGCTTAATTGGGACACATCGGGACCGAGACTTTTTGTCCCGATTAAGCGGCTGTCCCAATTAAACATACAAATTTACTATTGGCTTCTTGGTTTGGTTTCTTTGAGATTTGTCCCAAATAAAGCGGATGTCCCAATTAAGCGGTGTCCCAATTAAGCTGAATCGACTGTATATAGGCCATGTTGAAATGATGTTTCTCTTTCAGGCGCTACACATTATTTAAATTGGGGAAGATGACGTCTTGTTTTAGAATTGAGGTTCATACGGACGGTTCCAAAAAAATGTTGGATGATAATCAGAGATAAACATGGACTAACTCTGATACAAAGACAAGAAAACGGATGAAAAAAAAATACCAGAGTGAAGGAAAGGCAACTATACAGACCGATAGGCACAACAAAATTTACTGAAAAATTGTCTGACTGTCACAAATCTCGCCTTTTAGGGCTGTTGCGATGGCCGTTGTCTGTGGGTAATCTAGTTCTGAACTGGATACGTGAGGTCAATAATTTATATTTGCGTACAGCCACGTGACGAGTAAAATACAGAACGACTAAGTCGGGTGGGTATATGATATACAACACTTGACTTTATTCAAAACGTAGATATATAACAATATAATTAGTTCTAAAAAGAACTCTTAGCGTAGCGCTAAGCTTACAATATGCAATCCATACAAATAACTCTAAAAAGAGGTTTACAGTCGGGAGTCAAAACAGACTCGTATATCGTGGACCCCGCAAAAGGGGGGAATGCGCCCAGTCCCCTCAAGGGGCTGTACTGCTCCCCGATTACTAAAACTCATCTCCTTTTATATCATTGGGCCCTCAATCTGAATCCACGTCCAACATACATCAACGTCATGTCAGGTCCAGGTGTGCAGACCAACGGTGCCATATGATAAGGCGCAACGTTCTGTTATCGTCTAGCCTGGTCAGAGGGATTCATCTCATGGGGGGGGGGGGAAGATGGATGCCCGGCGGAGACGTGTCCACCTTCACGGTCGATTGGTTTTACGGACAAGTCGGGGCATGCCAATATAGTGAGAGGGGGGGGTGTAGAGATAAACAAGGAGGTTGTGGTGGGGGTATGAGAAAAGGGGGGGGGGTGTTAAACGCGGGAAGAAAAGGGGGTGTGGGTTGATGTTTACGCGGGAAGATGTCTTAACTACAGTTTGTAACACTGACTGAAGATCAACCGTAGAGAGTGACAGACACATCTTATAGACGGATAGAGTTGACTAACAAACAGACTAACAAACAGACTAACAAACTGACTAACAAACTGACTAACAAACTGACTAACAGACTAACAAACTGACTAACAAACTGACTAACAAACTGACTAACAAACTGACTAACAAACAGACTAACAAACTGACTAACAAACAGACTAATTACCTGATTGACAGAAAACTCTAAAGACAGGGTATTACACATATCGACGGACAAAAAGGTATATGGTGTTTGAGAATGTATAAATTAAATATTACATAAAGATTGTTGGATTTATGAATGATGGGCAGATAAATTGCTTGATTGTATCATTTCAATTTGTACTTCCTGTTTGCGATGCATATATATATATATATATATATATATATATTAAAACAACTTTCAATCAATAAACTTATCATGGACTATATTGGGCCTACAATTCGTCTAATAGTAATTAATTTCACTTTTGAATTTTTGAAATGGACAATAAAATGCCTAAAAGAAAGAAAAAAAAAATCCTAAAAGACAAGAATGAAGAAACAATTTGACAATGATTGGGCAACTTTTTTAACAATGGAAAACATCAATTAAAATGATGCTATAAATAGATATAGGAAGTGAATCTCTGTAGAATGAAGCTGACCATTACAAAAACGAAAAAACAAAAATTAAAATGTGGGTTGACATTTTGACGTCATCAGAAAAAAATCCATTTCACAAAACAAGAATAGACTGATGACATTGTTTTGAAACGAAATTGAAAAGTAGTTAAAGTATAATTTAACTTTGAACAGGGAATACTAGAGTTAACAGGAAAATACTTGAGTTAATTAACAAAGTGGGAAAATGACTATGTTGGCGTTTCATGATCACATGCTCTGCTGTCTTCAGAGAAATCACCTTTGATCAAGAATTGATATAAACATTCGTCCAGGTCATGTGATCTGTCGTATTCTTTGGATAAAGTGTAAACGAACGAGATCTATAGTATAGAAATAATTGTGTGAACTTTAAAACATTTTTATAAAAAAAAATTTAAAAATAGAAAAAAAAGGAAAAGAAGTATTGTGGAAATAACTGAAACGAAATAAATGACGATGTAACAGAAGAACTTGTAAGTGTTTGTGTTTGTGTGTGTGTGTGTTTGTGTGTTTGTGTGTGTGTGTGTGTGTGTGTCTGTTCTGTTGTCTTTGTGTCAAGGTGTTGGTTTGTGTAATTTTATAATATAAACTTCTCTCGTATCAGTAAAGGTGGGGGCGGGGAAGGGGGTAGAGGGGGGAGAGAGAGACAGATAGAGAGAGAGAGAGAAGGGTGTAATTTTCAGTAATGTTACCAACACGACTAGCTTTTAAGATATTTGTTTATTGTTTGTTTTTTTTTTGCACATTCTTATTTGTTTTCTTTTATTGTTTTTCTTTTTGTATGCAATACAATGATCTCGTGCTACAATTTCTTTTAGCGGACAATGTTCCCGGACAAATACAAAGGCGGGGAAAAAATCTGAGATGAATTGTGTCATTATGTTAAAGGATGATATTAAATATTGGCGGGTATCGTGGTGAACTGGTTTTTATTAGATCGACAGTTAGGTGCTCAAATATTATAGCCACAGAGTAGTTGGTAGAATAGTAAGTAAAAAAGATAAAAACTACTATAGATCATATGAAAACATACCCTATGATCAAAAAACGTTTTCTTTTTTTGAAATTACAGATTAAAATTTCAACCCTTTTTTTTAAAATATGAATTGCCATTTAGCTGGTTTTAACGACAGAAAATCAAACTTGCAGTATTGAACATTTTAAAAATATGTTTATAATGTGAATTCTGTAGAAGTAAATCCAGGAATTGGATATGTTACTTATTTATCTGGACACTTTCGTATTTAAAGTTAGATGGAACCTGAACAAACATTTTTCATTGAATAGAGTCAACAATTTTATTTTTATTAGTGTCGAAAACTGCACAGTGAGTAATTTTAATATCAGCGTCCTGTGGGCCCACTCACCTGCTATGGACGCACACTCTGAGGACCAAGGTTAGTCCCACCAGAAGGTCAGCCGCGGCCAGGGAAGCCAAGTAAAAGTCGGGGGCGGATCTGAACGAGGGCGTGAGCCTGATGGCCAGCAGGACGACAGAGTTGCCCAGGATGGTCACCAGGCCGAGGATGACCGTGAACAGGAAAGTGAACGAGGGCAGGCCGCCGTCTGTGGTGGTCACTTTGGATACAGCGGTGGTGTCCGTTGTGTTGGCTGCAGACATGGTCATTGTTGGAGCTGTAGGTCGGAGATAAGAAATGACACGTAATTAGTTAGAAATGTGGTCGTGCGGTGTTGATCGCTCGATCAACTGTCTGTTGCAGGCAGGCCCGTAGCCAGGTCAAAGTAAGCAGGGAGGCACCAATACCCAGCAAGGGGGCACCTTTACTTTTTCTTTCTTTTTCCTTCTTTTTCTTTTTTTTTTAAGTGGGGGGGTGCACTCCACACCTAGCGGGGGGGGGGGGGGCACGGCCCTCCTGTGCCCCTCCCCCCTTGGCTACGGGGCTGGTCGGAGGGGCCCTGGTTTCGAGCCTCATTGAGACCCTTGGAATTTTTGTAGGCCCTGTTCAAAGGGAACTGTACATTAGTTAGATGATCTTTTGCGGTGGAAGAAGTGACATTTTTAGGGTAATGAAATTTCTACATCAGAGGTGGCGACACTTGAGGTCGACAATCGCCACATTCTGAGTTGTTTTTTTTTATCAATTTATTGTCAGTTGTCAATTTATCAATAATTCAGTGAAACTTAAGGTCATTCTCACTTGTAGAAATAAATAAAGTGCTCAAATAAGCGTGGCGTGGACGGCAGTTTGTATTGTGGACTTTGCAAGTAATCAAACTCAGTTATTTGCTAAATCACACAAGGTGTACTGGAATTTATGTATCATTATTCAGTGGCGCAACTGGGTTGGGGGGGGGGGGGGGCAGGGCATTGGGGGCATTTGCCCCCTGCGAAATAAAAAAAAATTAAAAGATTAGACCAAAATTTGTTTAAAATAAAATACAAATATATAAATAATGTGATTTTTTAATACAAGTGGATTTTTTTTGCCCCCCTCCCTGAAAGTTTGGTCTAGTTGCGTCTCAGTCATTATGATACATCACATTTATTGATAAATTGCAAGATAAATAAATAAGTTTAAAAAAAAAAAAAAAAACCTTTCTGCGCTAATGTAATATCTATAAATATTTTTCTGATCTAAACATAAAGAATTTTCATTTATTTTTTACTACATTTTGATAAAAAAAAAGTTTTTCTTCCTTTTTTTTTTTTAAATATTTTTTTTTTATGATTTTAATGCTTTGGCACACATTTGAACTTTTTATTATCATCGCAGATATTTTCGTGACTCCGTGTATTTTTATCTCGCGACCCCCACAAGAAGGAGGTGGGAGAGGGGGAGGAAGAGGGGGGGTCAGTCAAAGTTTACACGCTGGGATCCTATTGATTGAAGGATCACATTTTATCAAATCCACCTGAAAAAATAACTAATATTACATACTGTCAATCAACATTTCAGGCATCTTTATTCCCAAATTGAAAGTTCATTCATCACTTGTCTAGAAATAAAACCAACTAATTAGATTAAAACTTTTTTAAATTTAGCTTCAGCAAAAAAAAAAAAATTAAAAAAAAAAATAATTCACACATGTTTCTCCATAAACCTCCATCTTTCATCCAAGTCAAGTTTGCTCCCCCCCCCTCTCCCCCGCCCGCCCCCCCCCCCCCGTTTACGGTCATGAAAGACATACACAGGCCAGTGTAGTGAACTAATGCAGACCTGAAACAACTGACATAATCATTTTAAAATTTATTTCGGAAATAAAAAAAAAAATTTATCAGTTTTACTTTGTAATTTCCAATTTGAACTCACGTAGACACCGGATATGTGTGGTTATTTCAAATCAAAGTTCATCTGCAGTGGCAAAGAAAATCGTTGTTTTTTCCGGCAGTTTTCATCAAATGGATTTTGCTCTAGGCCAATTATGGGCAAACTACGGCCTCCGGGCCAAGTAGAGGGCCAACCGGAAGCCTGGTACTCCCTGCTCTCCTATCCACGCGTTTAGATCAATGCAGTTTATATATATACTAGTTGCAAGTACCCGGATTTGCCCGGGTTTAAAAGAAGGTTTTCTGTTTACCTTCTGTTTTCTCCCTACCCCCTCTCTCCCTTCCTCTCTCCCTCCCTCCCTCCCCCTCTCTCCCTTTCCCTCCCTCCCTGTCCCTCCCTCTCCCTCCCTTTCTCCCATCTCTCTCCGTCCCTCTCTCCTCTCCCCCTCCTTCTCTCCCCCCGTCCATCCTCCCTCCCTCCTCCTTCCCTCTCTCTCCCTCCCCGCCCCCTCTTTCTCTTTATCTCTTCCTCCCATTTCTTCCATCCTCTCCCTCTCTCCTTCCCTCCCCTCTCTCCCTCCCTAACCCCTCTCTCCCTCCTTTCTCCCTCCCTCCCCTTTCCACCTCTCTCTTTCCCCTCTCTCCCCCTTCCTCCCTCCCTCATTCCCTCTCTCTCCCTCCCTGCCCCCTCACTCTTTATCTCTCTCCCTCCCTCTCTCCCACCCTCTCTCTCCCTCCCTCCCTCCCCTCTCTCTCCCTCCCTACCCCCTCTCTCCTATCCCTTCCTTTCTCTCTCCCTCTCCCCCTGCTCTCTCTCCCCATCTCCCTATCTCCCCTCCTTTTCTCCCCTGACCATCCCCCCTCCTCTCTCCCCCCTCCCTCCCTCCTACCCTCCTTTCCTTTTCTCTCCACCTGCCCCATCCCTCTCTCTCTCTCTCTCTTTATCTCTCTCTCCCTCTCTCTCTCTCTCTCTCTCTATATATATATATATATATATATACATATATATATATATATACTTATTATTATGGCTTCACACTTCTTCTAAAATCCTGCTTCATTCCTTAACCCTCCTCAAACTGTACAAATCAGGGAGCATATATATAGTATATATATATATATATATATATATATATATATATATATATATATATATATATATATATATATACTTATAAGACGCATTTTTTGTCTGTCTGTCTGTCTGTCTGTCTGTCTGTTCCCTTATAACTCAAGATCCAGAAAAACAGATAACATGAAATTTGTTACACATACACATAATTACATGGGGAAGGTTATAGGACAGGTTTCGTTTCATCTCGATGGGTAGTTTAATTGTAATTAATTCTTTTTTATTTTAGTATTTTACTATATTAAAGTAATCTCGACGGCGCCATAAATAAAATTCCTCTGTGACGTCATTTCCCGATTCGAACAGAACTTGCGCGCTGGTGCTGTATTGTGCCTTTGTGATGCAAAGAATTGTTGTTGTTTTTTCATGCTCCCTGATTTGTACAGTTTGAGGAAGATAAAGGAATGAAGAAGGATTTTAGAAGAAGTGTGAAGCCATAATAATAAGTATATATATATATATATATATATATATATATATAGAGAGAGAGAGAGAGAGAGAGAGAAAGAGAGAGAGAGAGAGGGGGGGCAGGAGGAGAGAGGAAAGGAGGAGTAGGGAGGGAGGGGGAGGGAGGAGGGAGGGGGGGATGGACAGGGGGGGAGAAAAGGAGGGGGGAGAGAGGGATATGGGAGAGGGAGTAGGGGGAGATGGAAAGAGAAAGGAAGGGAGGGAGAGAGGAGGAGGGAGGGAGGGAGAGGGAGGGAGGGAGGGAGAGAGAGAGAGGGTGGGAGAGAGGGAGGGAGAGAGATAAAGAGTGAGGGGGCAGGGAGGGAGAGAGAGAGGGAATGAGGGAGGGAGGGGAAGGGGAGAGAGGGGGAGGGAGAGAGAGGGAGGGAGGGAGAGAGAGGTGGAAAGGGGGAGGGAGGGAGAAAAGGGAGAGAGGGAGATGGGAGAGGGAGCAGGAGGAGAGGGAGATGGGAGAGAGAAAGGA
>JAGDYQ010000019.1:2034517-2184517 GCA_021962125.1 Bulinus truncatus | reverse complement strand
TAGCTAATCATGGGAATAGTGAATAATTGCACTATCCCGGATCTAGCTTATCATGAGACTAACTTATCCTGAGACTAGCTTATCCTGAGACTAGCTAATCCTGGAA
Source organism: Bulinus truncatus (assembly GCA_021962125.1). Classification (NCBI taxonomy): domain Eukaryota; kingdom Metazoa; phylum Mollusca; class Gastropoda; family Planorbidae; genus Bulinus; species Bulinus truncatus. The sequence goes on along the minus strand of JAGDYQ010000019.1, from coordinate 2,184,411 downwards.
TTAGCCAACCATGGAAATAGCGAATCATTGAACTAGCTAATCCTGGAATCAGCCAACCATGGAACTAGCGAATCATTGAACTAGCTAATTCTGGAACTAAATAATCTAGAAGCTATCTATTCCTGGAACTAGCTGATCCTGGAATCAGCTGATACTGGAATTAGCTTATCCCGGATCTAGCTTATCCTGAGACTAGCTAATCCTGGAACTAGCCAATCATTGAACTAGTTTATCTTTCACATAATTTGCTCCATTGTAATTAATATTGTTTTTATTACTTTTAAAAGATTTTATAAAATTGTTACTAAAAAAAATCCAGGCTGCTAAGTAGTTCAAGGGCGGACGTTGTATTCAATGAGAGGCGGGTGAAGAGTAGAACATATCTGTGGAACACTTGATGCTGTCCCAACTGCCAAAATTCCCATCTCCGCCTGACCACACAAAAAATACAACATTAGAAGACATACACTGATGGCCGACTACGGATGCTCCAGAACTGTAGAAGATGATGAATTTCATGAGAAGTACATTTTCTCTGTTGTTGTTTAGATCTGATAAATTAAGCCCACTCAGGCAGCCATCTTATGGGTGTTGAAAAATGTGTTGACCATCTGGGTTCATGTGGCTGGAGTTAATTGTATGCCATCTAGGTTTTTGTCCCTTTTCTTTTTAACATCAAACAACCAAGCTGCTTGTTTTAAAAATGCAAACATTAAATGCTTTACAAATCATTCCCACCAAACAGTAATTTCTTACACGTCAATTGCAACGCTTAAGGGGCAGATAATGTTTCTTTAATCTGTATGAATAGCTCTACTCTCCCCCTTAACCCAGACTACAAATAACACAGAAAGGAGCATTCCTCAGTTTAAACTGGTATTCCAGAATGTCACCAAATTTTTGTATTTGTGAACTCCACGAGACAAATTATTTGTTATTGTCTATTAGTATCAATAATTAGGAGCTTCAGAATAAGAAAGCCAGTAACACTAAATATGGCGACCTTTTTTTAGTCAACGTTAGAGGACTTATTTTTTTAGAAAGAGATGCGCATTCTGATTAATCCATATTCTGGGTTCCTTACACTCCTTGATCGCAAAGAGAGTTTACTGCCATAAGCTGTAAGTTGCTCGCAAAGTGAGTAACAAATAAAGATCAACAGCACTGGCTTGTGAGATGAACCGAGCAAAGTTGTCTTACTTCTTGTCGAATACGTGAATATATGCATACGTGTGTCTGAGTACATGGGAAAGTGCAGTGCTCAAGATTTTAAAAAACAGTGCGCACGGTATGGAACTATCATGTCACTCAGCAGATTGAAAAAAAAACGCACCTATATAATAATTGCAAATTCTAACATACCATCGCGTATCGACTTTATCTACTTTCATTTTCGTCTGCGTATCATCACTTATCGACATCATGTACTTTCATTTTTTTTCTTGGTTCACCCTACCAGTATATACGAGAAGTGGCTTAGGCGTCGCCTGGACTATGCAGTGATCAGAGAGACTGGTAACCACGCCGCTCCTGGGTTTCTCCACACCATTGTCCACCACGGCGACTGTCCCAACGCCGTTGCCAGGTGAGGGTACATCATCATCATCATCATATGTATTGACCAGTGCATTGTATGTCTATTATTCACAAGACAATTCAATAAGTTGGCGTAGTTTCGTTGCCAGGTAAACGATACGACATTCTGTGCTAGCTAACGGTGTCTACCTTGTTACAGCTTTTGTTGGGCAATGGGAAATGTTTTATTAATGTTCTTTTTATTTTTACGGACAAGATCCCATAAAGGGGTTGGTAAATGCATACGCTAACAGACTGTATGATTATCTACTTGTGATAATGATTAATGAATCAGTGATGTAATGTGGTGTACTTTCATTGATTCATGAATCAGTGATGCAATGTGGTGTACTTTCATTGATTCATGAATCAGTGGTGTAAAAAATGTTGTGTACTTTCATTGATTAATGAATCAGTGGTGTAATGTGCTGTACCTTCATTGATTAATGAGTCAGTGATGCAATGTGGTGTACTTTCATTGATTCATGAATCAGCGATGCAATGTGGTGTACTTTCATTGATTCATGAATCAGCGATGCAATGTGGTGTACTTTCATTGATTCATGAATCAGCGATGTAATGTGGTGTACTTTCATTGATTCATGAATCAGCGATGCAATGTGGTGTACTTTCATTGATTCATGAATCAGTGATGTAATGTGGGACTGAATTTGTTTTTTCAGTGAAATCCGGCACGAGATGTGGAGAAAGAATAAGTATCCTCACTCAAGTTTCTTCACACACGGCCTGGTTCTCTACAAATACCCGGAAGTGGTCAGAGAGTTACTTGACCTCAGGTTCTCCCAGTGCCCGCCTCCGATATCCATGTGAGTAGATAACCTTTGAATTTTTAAGTCTTCTCATAACGTTCGGTGTGTAGATCGCCTTTCTTCTCTACCATGATATTAGTTTTTTTTATTTTTTATTTACAAATGACTTGTATTGAAACCTATGGTCAAGTGGGTACATTACTCTCGCACATGTTCAAGTGCTGCGTCTTTAGTGTTCAAGTGCTGCGTCTTTAGGTCTATGAAGAGCTCAGCTATATTAGAGATTGTTTTAACCCTAATCAGGGTACTATGTCCTTTCCGCACTTAAATATCCAATGACATGATTTTTTTCTACAGTTAGTGTTTTCGCTGTCCTGAGCTTAAAAGTCCAGTTTCGCTAGCTCTAACGTTTGGCTACCTCAGGAATAGTTAATTATTCTTTTTTGCAGCCTGTCAGTCTATGTCCGTATTTCTATCTGCCATTTAAAATATTTGCCTCTATCTATTGATATGCCTTAACTTTATATCATCTATTTTATCTATCTATCTATCTATCTATCTATCTATCTATCTATCTATCTATCTATCTATCTATCTATCTATCTATCTATCTATCCATCCATCCATCCATCCATCCATCCATCCATCCATCCATCCATCCATCCATCCATCCATCCATCCATCCATCTATCTATCTACCTATCTATCTATCTATCTATCTATCTGTGTTTCTTTCGATCTATCAATCTTTCGTTCTATCTTCCTGTCTATCAAATTATACTCCGTACTTCATCTATAATTGTGTTCAGAGCAATGACACCGACAATATCCATCGCTAGTCCAATTGTTTTTTTCCCACATAGTGTGCATATCGTTTCCTAAAGTTGTCTTTCTAACCCCCTTGACCACTGACCCATGTCCACTGCCGCGTGTGCACACAAGATACTCCTCCGACTACAAAGAGAAGAGAAAAGTTCACGACCTGAGCGTCACAGAGCTGACCTCCGTCACCCAGTGGCTGGACCCTCTGCTCCTCACCAAGTGTACGTTCCCGCACGCTTTGGAGACGCCGCTGTCCTGGGACCTCAGGGGCGGACAGATCCAGCCCCAGTTCCGTGAGATGATGAAGGTGAATCTTAAAAAAGCATTTAGTAATCTTGCGATATTGTGGTCATTTATTTTGTCTTTAAATTAAAGTTCATTGTTTACTAGGGTCAAACTAGAGTTCATTTCTTAAAAGTAAACAATATTTTCATAAAAAGTAAACAATATTTTCGTAAAAGTAAGCAATATTTTCATAAAAGTAAACAATATTTTCATAAAAGTAAACAATATTTTCATAAAAGTAAACAATATTTATTTATTAAAAAGAACAAACTTTGTAACACACATGGTGTTTAAAATAGTCTGATCCATATTGTTTTGTGTCTAGGAACCCTACAGAGTCAACAAGCCTGTCTACCCCCAGTGTTGTTACAGTAAGGACAACGTCTGCAGCTCCGTCTACTGTCGCACCCCATTACCGGAAGCGGTTCACAATCCCGGGCCTTTCCGGAAGGGCGACGCCATCATTAAGTGGCACCTTCGGGAGTTTAACATCAGGCAGCCATCTTGTGGGTGTTGAAGTGTGTTAACCATCTGGGTTTATCTGGCTGGAAAAAAATTGTTTTATCATCTAGGTTTTTTTTTTCTTTTTAACATCAAACAACCAAGCTTCTAGTCTTAAATGCTATAAACAAAAACAAAAACAAACAAAAAAAAAACTCCATCTACAAAAATGTTACTAATACAATAAAAATATATTAAGAAAGAATATTAAAGTTTCATTGATGTAAACAATGTGTCGTGTGTTCGGTTATTAGTCGCATAAACTATTATTGAAAAGAACTCAACTTATTTCCCCTTAATTATTCCTATATCAGAACCATTCAAATGTGTGAAGTCCCTGTAAAAATGAGATGAAATCTGTTAGATCCTTTATAAACCACTAATGGGACGGTTTTTGCAGTGCCCTTTTCTTTCCCCCCCCCACCATAGCCGATAGCGCAAATGGCCATGGAGGCACCGCGGGAGACATAGCGGGGAACTTAAGCCATGACCTGAAATATCCATCGGTCCTCACCGGAGATCGAACCAGTGACATGCAGGTCGACAGTCGAGTGCTTTAGCACACGACCCATCCGTCCACAGACCCATCCATATAGAAAGGAGCGAACAAGGTAACCGCCTATGGCCACCACTATCAGATGGCCCTCACCCAGAATGAATTCATGTTTAAATTTTTTTTATGCTAGCTGGCAGGGGCGTCACATTTAAAGGAGGTTTCGACATATCATTATTATTATTATTTGACCTTGGCCGGATAATCCGGAGTCGAGGGCCGGATAGTTACAAGGTCTACTCTATTACCTTAATTTACAAACGTTGACCTACATGTATAACGGATGTTAATCGGTGCTCTCACCTTTCGCGATAAGATTTCGAAGACGGGTGTTGTTTACTTAAGATGTACCTACGCTTAAAAAAAAAGGGGGTTTCGATTAAGGGATAGATAGGTTTGAACGTGTTTCATTTTGTCAACAATGTCTTTATTCTGTGCATTTATGCTGCTGTGTTTTGGTAAGCTATATACAGGGGGCGGATCTAGACAATTTGACGGGGTGGTGGGGGGGGGGGGCAAAACTTTGACCCCGGGGTGGGGGGGGGGAAGCAAAACTATTTTCATTGTTGAAAATTGGTGTCGGAACAAAAAAAAATTTTCGATAATTTAATGATGTCTTACCTAAACTTGCGGTAACGGGCCCCCGCCGTCCCCCCCCCCTATATCCGCCCCTGGCTTTATATGAAGACTCCTGATAGAGTTGCGTGAATATCAGAGACGCCAGGGATAGCAAAATAGACGTGTGCTTAATGTAAAAAAAAAGTTTTAGGCTTAAGTTATCTTCCCTTTTTGGGTGTGTGTCAAAAAGATCTGAGCAAATTTAGATTTGACTGGATTGGAATACTAGCAATGCGTTTTTATTTAGCTTTGCATTGTAGAATTAATTTAGTGATACAAAAACTAACGAACGCGCTACATAAACAGAAGCAACAATTTTGTTAAATGTTAAAGATAAACAAATACACACAGATACCTTTTCACACAAATAAATTAAATTACAAATATGTCTGTGTATATGTAAATTATTCAGGACTTGTATAGTTTACAATATATAGATATATATAGATACACTGATGGATTAGTTTAATTAGTGGCTACATCTTAGTAGGTCGTAAATAAATGCTTTTTTTCCATCAAGGTAAAAAAATTACATGATTTGTAACTGAAGCTATGTATTTACCATTATATTATTAATTGTACTTGAAACCTTTGTTTCACTTGATATGCCGTAGTGCGTTACACATCTCAAAACAACCCCCCCCCCCCCACGACCACCACCACCCAGTGTTCATGTTATGTTATAAGTGAACTGCCCCCCCCCCCTGTGATTTCCACGGGGGAAGGGGGGGCGGGGGCATTAAACTGTTAAGTTGTCCCTGAAAATCTGGCTATCGTCTAAATAGTTAGGTATTGGGTATGTCACAGGGTATTCCCTATGACAGTGCACTAAATGAATGGTTATGTTGAACGGAAGTAGAAAAATGATGCGTAAGCCGACCAGTTTGGCAGTGGCAGTAGAACTTTGTCAGCAATATGCAACGGCTTACCCAGGGAGGAGCATGGGAGTTGAATGTGTTGCCGAATTATCTTTCGCTGCAAAAACGGTGGTGGGTGTGTCCAGGAAGAGAGTGGCAACCAGTGGTCGAGAGACCGTGATCTGTTTTAATTGTGGGAAGGCTGGTCACATGAGAGCCAGCTGCAACCTGGAACAAAAGGATTCTAAATGCAGTTACTGCCGTAGATGGGGTCATAGTGCACGGCAGTGTAGGACTGCTAATCGAGCTGCAGTGGGTATGGAGGTGAGTGCCGGAGGGAGACAGGATGTCGTAGAAGCATATCAACCACCGGACCACCGCATGGACTATGCAGGGTCACTGAAATGTCGTCGGGGAAAATTAGAGTTTTATCCTGGACTAGTCGGCGATCAGAAGGTTAGAGTTCTACGGGACACAGGCTGCACCACAGCAGGCGTAAGACGTTGCTTTGTGTACCGCTCGCAACTAACGGGAAGGACCCTATCATGTATGACTTTTGGGGGGAACATTGAAACGTACCCAACTGCCGTCATACAAGTTACGACCCCATTCTTCTCTGGAGAATTAGAGGCCTGTATGTTGGAGAGTGCAACCGCTGATTTGATAATAGGGAACATAAGAGGTGCGCAACAACCCCCTTTAGCTGGTTTACAGTTGTGGCAACAACATCATGCAGTTGATGGCCAGGCAGGGGCAGCGGTGGCCCGAGCTCAAAGGAAACGAAAGGTGGAGAAAATACAGAAGGTGAAGGATGATAAAGATTGTTGTCATGACGACACCGTAAAGATCAAGAAACATTCCGTTGACTACAAAACGCAGGAGAACGTTGAGACAACGTTGAACGTTGAGACTAAGCAGAACGTTGAGGCAGCAGGCCAGACTTCCGTGTAGGTACTCAGGGCTGGCAGTGCAAATGATTCAGAACCTGTGTGTTACAAAGCTTGTGGGATATCCACATCACGGGAAAGAAGTACTGGGCCTGTAGTGTACCTAGGCGACCCTTTCTTCTGGCTGAAGTTCATGAAGCGTAAAATATGTCTGGCCATCTTCATTGGTTTCATCGTAAATATATTTCACATTCAACAGGCTATCCAGCTCGGGAAAAACTATTTCTCGGCCAGCGAAGAGTGGAGAGAATACTTCGACCTCGGCAATGTGAACAACATACCAAACCACATCACCTACATGAGCTGCACTTTGGCTGTGGTTTCATTTATCAAAATACTCTATCAGACCTTTACTCTGGCCTACAGGCACCTGGGGGTCATCACCATGGTCGCCTATGATTCGTTCGGCTACTTCATACTTCAGAGAGGTCATGCACCCTTGAACTTCCTGAACAAACGCAAATCCATCAACGCCAGAGTAACCGATGGGTGTTGCTACCACCAGACTTCACAGTTATTGTGGAGGTGCTACCTGGGACCAGGTGGTGGAAACGTTATCTAAACAACCGAGAGATGACAGAACGGCATCAAGGACACATGTGTTTGGAAGGCAGACGACGGCAGCCCTAAAGACACCTATTTAGTGATTGAGTAGACATAACTATTGTTATGTTATTTGAATTTATTGTAATTTTTTTCGTTATAATATATGTATTCGATGTCATGTTACCATAATTGCCATTAATTGGTCATTTTGTTAGTAATGAATATTACTAATTAGGACATTCGGTTGGATAGGATACATTTTAAGTTATTTGTTAATGAAGGGGCAGATGTCCCGGAGCTATTATGTTATTATTTGACATTTTGTTAATACGTATATTCAATTTATTATATTTTGTTGTTAACATTGTATATGGGGGGTTATTATTCTCAAGTGCACTAAATGGAGGTTTACTGTTGTGATGGTGGTTTGTTGGATTTTGCAGCCACATCAGGATTGGGTACTTGGGGTTATTTTGTTCTTGATGATGTTATTGATTGTATTTGGTTATCCTTTTTATAAGTAAAAAAAAAACAAGCAATTAAGCCTGTTCTATTCTGGACACAGGACGTGTTAGCGCATTTTCATGTTATGTATCAGTACGTATGTTATCTTTCAGTAAATATTTGTAAATTTTGGAAATGTTTATAAATTCAATTGTGTAATGCATATATCTGTAAAAAAAAAATTATAAAGACGTTTCTTTATATTTGAAAAAAAATTATTTTCTCTTAAATCTAACTACAAGTGGTTTGTGGTTACTGAAATAGGACTCATAATTGAAAACATTCGAAATTATAGTCATTTAATCGTCCGAAAACTCCGTCAATTGTTGCATAGCTCTGATACTTTCAATTAAACTCAGAACACAAGCTTACTATTTCATTTGATGAGTTTCTTAATAAATCTTGGTGAAACTACGTACTGCAGTATTTCGCACCAAATGAACGGGTTATTGAACGTATAAGGTGTATATATAATATATAAGCCCATTAGGAGCCCTGAAGCCCGGCCCTCAGGGGTCCTATCGAGAAATGAACTTTTGATGTACACATGGCAGGCCAAGACGTACAAAATGATATATACATCATGGGTCTAGGACTTATAGTTGCTGAGATATAGCGCTCCATTATTAATATAGCTTATATAGTAAAAAACGGTACTAAGGCCCCTTTTTCGGCCCTGAGAGGTCAGATCGCGAAATGAAAAAAAGTCATTTCTTGGCAGGCCAAGACCTACAAAATGATATATACATCATGGGTCTAGGACTTATGGTTGTTTAGATCTAGGGTGATGACGGACAGACAAAACGGGGACAAAAAAAAACAATTAGCATTGTTTCTGTAAAGGTGGAGGGTATGTCACAGGGTATTCCCTATGACAGTGCACTAAATGAATGTTTATGTTGAACGGAAGTAGAAAAATGATGCGAGGTAGTGACGGTTGTTGTTGTTGAAGGAGTGAATACATTGTTTTGACTAACCTCGAGTATTGTTGTTTGTATTCATTTATAAGTATATTGTGACAGGGAAGAACTTGTCAAAACTGAACTTGACCCCACACACACACGTGTCCGGCGTGCGTAGGCTACTACATTACATATTACATACCGGAACGACACCTCAAAACATAACGCTCAATACAAATAAAAACAATAACATGTTTGTGACAAGTTGGATCAAGATATGGAGAAAAAAAAAGAGTTCAAATTCCAGCTGACAAGAAATAACTGCAATTGAAATCCGAGTAAGGAACAAAGATTGTTGTGTCTTTATATTAGAAAACAGCTTTTGTTATTTGTTTCCGGTTTCTGTGGTGTAGTGTTATTCTTATATTTTGTACACAATGGTAGATCGTCTGATTGATATATGGCTAGAAACGTATATAACGCTGTATCAGGGTAAAAATGAGAAAAATTCCCTCACATCAAAATTACTGAACCATGGATCACGTGATACTTCTCTTAGGTCTAATACAGTGTACTGTGTACTGCACAATAGTAACTGGAAAATTTGGTACAGATACTTTTTTTAATTTACGTTTTAGTCGGTAATAAAATGTAATAATATTTTGTTGTTATTGGTATTTCGTATATAAAGGCTACATTTTAATTGACATTGTTTCTAGAAATATTTTTATTTGAAAAATAAATTGGTATTCATTTCTTGCTTTTTTTTTTATTATTTAATGAATATTAATGTTGTTAGTGATATCAGTGTAATATGATTTTATTTAACATAGGCCTAATTAGGTCCCATGAGAAGAAAGCACTTAACAGGGGCGTGGCTAACTAATGCTGCGCTAAAAAGGGGGGGGGGCGATTCTATCATGCACATACAGGGTTACGGTGGATGGCGAATTTAACAGCAGACGTAGCAGGCAAACGCTCGGAGCCTCGACAATTGAAGGGCTCCCCCCTCCCCCAAAGCCTAAATACTTTTTTAATTGATGTCTCCCTTTATTTAAAGGGGGCCCATTATTTCGCCCTGAACCCTGGGCCCCTCAACCGACCTTCGTGCGCATCTGGATACAATACTTTAGACCTTAAAACTGCCGTATTTCTTTTAATTGAAGTCATAAAATCGGTCGAAACGATAACACGTGAAATGATATTAAAGAGTGTTTAGGTGTTAAATAAATTCAATGGTTCAGACGGAGGCTAACAACGTTAAGTGAACTCTAGAAAAAATACTAACAAAAAATTCCCGCCATTTTCAATAATTATAATATGTGAAGAATAATAGCCAATTAAAAAATGTATAGTATATAAAAAGAGTATTCGAAACTAAACAAGTATGGTGCACTTTATATTTAAACGTGCTTGTTTACATATTGAATGTCAAAAAGCAAATTTTTAATATCTAAGAAAATCCTCTAAACAAAATTAAAAGACAATTAAATCTTGTATATTGCAGAATATATCTAAAGGTGCGTATTTAAATGTAAGTAAAGTGACCATAGTCCTAAAGCCCCAACTTAAGTCAGGTACCCATTTAAAGCTGGGTGGACCTTTTCCAGGACCTGGACAATTTCCATTGGTTCTCAGCGAGGATCGAACCCAGGACTCTCAGGTCGAGAGCCTAGCATCTAGACCACCAGGCCCGTAGCCAGGTCAAAGTAAGCAGGGGGGTGGGCACCAATACCCAGCAAGGGGGCAGTTTTTCTCATTTTGGTTACTTATTTTCCCCTTTTTCTTTTTAAAGCGGGGGGGGGGCACCACACCTAGCGGGGGGGGGCACAGCCTCCCCCAGTGCCCCCCCTTGGCTACGGAGCTGTAGACCACTCGACCAACCGTCCCACATAAATCATATAAAGTATGAGATATCAGCTAGGAAAACAGAAATATAGTTGTTATTAACTGCACTATATTCATAGTATAAAAAAAAACCTATTATTTAGATCTTGACTACGATGGATCTGCACTCACAAATGGTGACCTCTTAGATGTGACCTTCGACTTTCAACCTATAGATGCACAGGAAAACGTTCCATGCTCTGAATACTTTGATCATGAATATTCATCTGGTATAAGAGAGGTAGGTAACATAAATCGCGAGTTGAAATGAATTAGAGAGAAAAAAATAATCCACTGATATCTGAATCTACATGTACTAATGAATTGTGTAGACAAGAGGGACAACTCATTGAATTTGTGATCTAATTATTGATCACAAAGTAGAGGTAATATCTTCTAACATAAGCATAGCTCTTCCTAAAGATAGACAAACTGTGCTTTAAAGATAGACAAACTGTGCTGTAAGGATAGACAAACTGTGCTGTAATAATAGACAAACTGTGCTGTAAAGATAGACAAACTGTGCTGTAATGATAGACAAACTGTGCTGTAATGATAGACAAACTGTGCTGTAATGATAGACAAACTGTGCTGTAATGATAGACAAACTGTGCTGTAAAGATAGACAAACTGTGCTGTAATGATAGACAAACTGTGCTGTAAAGATAGACAAACTGTGCTGTAAAGATAGACAAACTGTGCTGTAAAGATAGACAAACTGTGCTGTAATGATAGACAAACTGTGCTGTAATGATAGACAAACTGTGCTGTAATGATAGACAAACTGTGCTGTAATGATAGACAAACTGTGCTATCTCATAATACCCCGAGTTAAAAAAGTTTCCTTGAAGTATTCATTCCTTTGAATTCCCCCCCCCCCACCCAAACATCTCAAGATCAAACAGTTTTGGACCCCAATAAACCTATAAGTTCCCAAAGAACGGTCCTTACTGTAAGAATATAAACCGAGTAAATATTGTGTTTTTTATCACGGTCTTTCAAAATTGCAGCTAAGTTGTTTTAAAATCATTTTCAGCTTTCGCCCGTTGGTGTGACATCAATATCAAGGTATGTGACATTTGATTTGGACTTTGGAGACAGCAGGCGGATTACTTCTGAAGTAACCAGTGTATCACCATTTCAGGCAAGTAGAATTGTATTTCATGTATGTATTAAAAAATTATTATTATTATTATTTTTTTTAAAAAAAGGGTTTTGAAACAAATATACAACAAAAATAACACAATCTTCTGATATAGTTCAGTGCTATATTTATTGATATTTTCAGTGTCTTTTATTTTTTCAAATAAAACAAAAAAATATGTGGGACATATATTTAGGGACGTCCTTACGAATTGCGGGGGCCCAATCTAACGGATGCTTGCGAGGCTCCTCTTCTAACATATGACATGAGCCATGACTGATAGTGACATGCTAAATGTAATTGGCGAGGCCCTTGTCAGGGCAGGAGCCCAATTTGGAGCAATCTGTCAAATCGGCCTTAGGCCGGCCCTGCATATATTATGTGTGACATATATTATGTGTGACACATATTATGTGTGACATATATTATGTGTGACATATACTATGTGTGACATATACTATGTGTGACATATACTATGTGTGACATATACTATGTGGGACATATACTATGCGTGACATATACTATGCGTGACATATACTATGCGTGACATATACTATGCGGGACATATACTATGTGTGACATATACTATGCGGGACATATACTATGTGGGACATATACTATGTGTGACATATACTATGTGGGACATATACTATGTGGGGCATATACTATGTGGGACATATACTATGTGGGGCATATACTATGTGGGACATATACTATGTGGGACATATATTATGCGGGACATATATTATGTGGGACATATACTTTTTTTGTGCTTTATTTATGTTTTATGTCAAACTCAATTTATTTTTTTAAACTTCCATTTTGTTTAAAATTTCAGATTGAAAACAGAACTCGGCAGATTCCCACAATAGATGCCAGCGATAGTACACCACTGTTTACTTACGACATTGGTGCTGGCTCTCTACTCAGTGAGGTGACTGTTATTATAGACATGCTATAAAAAAAGGATTAGATACAAGTCTAAAGCATTGTAGCTGTACACCGGTTACAAAAACAAATTCAGATTAAAACAAAAAAATATTTTGTATCCTTTTAATTTGTAAGATTTCAAGAAATAAAAAAATATTTACAAAAAACCTTTTTAAGAATAAGCTTTCATTAATATGAACTAAAATGTGGAAAAAAAATCATTATATCAAGACAAATATGTTTAACTTTAATCTATATTATTTCCTGCAATCACTTCATCCATCTGCTCTTAATGCGGACCATCAAACAAATTTAGGAGTCCAATGTCACAGGCTGTTTGAAAAGATTGCACAGCCCTGTCCTAGGCTATGCATAATAAATGTAGATAATTGGCTTTTAGCATCTTATCTCTCTTAAATATATTCTTTTTAAACACTTATAGCTAACACCAGTTGGAGTGACAGTAATATAAAGATGTTTGGCATAAGAGACTCATAACTTAAGAATTACCAAGTGTTCTACCAGCAGGTAAGTAGGTTATACGTCATGTTTTTAATGAACAATTGAATAATAACCAAAAAGAATTGTAGTTTAATTAATTGTACAGTTCAATGAGGTGTTTTTGTAGAGTAAAAATTGTTTTTTTTTTCTTTTTCAGTTTCTGTAATTAAATTGTTTTTTTTTATAATCTCCATTATTCTCCAGTTTTCAACGCTAAAGTTTGTTTCTAAATCTCTCATGTAATGAACTGATCAAATCTCTGAACTGTGCAAGTTTTTTTTTTTTTTTAAATGTATTTGTTAATGTATCATCATCTGCACTCGTAATCAGTATTGGTGATAATTCTAGCATATAGATATAATCCGATTTTCAACCACATTTTTAATTAAAACTATTTTTGAATCACAATATCTGATTGGTTCAATTGAGAAATAGGTTACTACTGTAAAACCATCACAGTTTCAAACAAAGTCAAAAAAGCAAATAAAACAGTTCTTTTTAAACATAAATATTTTCCTCTTTGTTTAAAATGTATGGAATGTTGCTTTGAATTCACTGTAATATATGGCTTTATGTCTTTTTGTATTTTCCTTATTTTAATATTCTCATTTTAATGTTCATGTACGTCGACTTAAAACACAGACCATCTTCTATGTATATAGATTTTGAATGATTTTTAGATTTTATTCAAGATTTTAATTTCCTAATTACATTTAACATTCATTTGTATCCCGAAATTCGCAGGATAATTCTCTGAACTTTATTGCTTTCCCTACTTGTATGCATTTGCTTTATAAAAAATATTAATATTTTATAAACTTAAAATCTTTCTCATGTACTAAATTGTATTGTTTCTAGAACATTTCTGACCAAAATAATATAAAAAAACAACAAAAATTTATTTAAAAAATCTTTATACATGTACTATTTGGAAAACTCTCTGAATGAAAGTGAGGCTCTACCATACATGCATGGCAGACGACAACTTTCTTCACAGATTAAACTGTCATCAGCCTCTTTAAAATTATTTAAAATATAATAATGGGGATGACTTTTAATTCACATGGATATATTTAAAGTTTAACATTTCGTGTTTTAACCATTATGCAATAAATCTCCACTTGCACAATAATCACAAAATATCTATCAATAAAAGTAAGCATTAACAAAATTTGTATCATATGTGGTAACAGGCATTCAATGGCCATATCATAACAAAATTAAAAAAAAAAAATGTGTACAATCAATCACATTGTAACAACAAATGAAATCATAATATTGCCTTTTTTATTGTGTCCACGATATTCAAACGTAAAAATAAAAAAATTAAAAATAAAAACGCAGTTAATAAACGATCTTCCCAAGAACAAGATTTTTGTGATCTGTGAAATCAAGTTACAAACATTTTCTCTACCCATGTACGATGACATTAAAATTATTTATGGGTAAATTTTCATTTTTCAAGAATAAAATAAATATACCGATAAAGGTGAGAACTTCAAACGTTTAAATGTGAGCAGAAATTATAAACCATGTAGAGAATAATTAGAGATACTGTTCAAATAATTGGTAGTAACATGGGGGGGGGGGGGTACTGAGAGCTGTGCAGCCCACACAGGGTGCCGAGCTAGTAAGAGGAGGTGAAAGAGAGCTGTTAAATATTTTTGCACTTTTCAGGTTGGGGGGGATGGCCCCAAATAATATAACTTGCACAGGGTACTACAATAGCCAGCTATCGCTCTGATAGTTAGCCTTCTTTCTTTAAAAAAAATCATTTGCAAAAAGTATTAAGTAAGTAAATTCCATTTATCCACTGAACCGAGCATGTTATTTACTGCCTTTGTTTGCAATTTGAAATTATTAGAGACACCGGGGGACATGGTAGGAATGTTCACCATGGCCTGAAAAATTCCCTTGGTTCTCACCCAGCCCGGAACCCAATATTATACGTAGTAGAGAAGAGGTTTTATATGTTGCATAGAATAGGTCTCATTTGTATTTGAGAATAGTAAAGAATTTGTTCCATGTGTATTGCAAGTGTAATAACGAAGTGGTATAATATGTAGGAGAAAATTGGTTACATGAGATGAAGTAGTTTTATGAACAATATTAATTAGTTTTTTTTTTTTAATTTCACCAATTGGGACATGGACATTTTGAACATGGCTGAACTTTTTCAAATCTTTTTTTAACTTGTCATGCTTGCGAGCTACATCCATGGGTGTGACATATTTAACTAAACTTTGTTCTACATTGATGGCTGGGCTCTAAAACTTGTTGGTTCTTTCAAACTTTCCTTACTTTCTATCATTATATACTATTCAGAATTTTCAAACATTAATAAACACTCTGTCAGAGTTTGTAAAGAAATAAATTAACTTGCGCTCTAAAGATATTTGTAAACTGGAAGAAGTAGGGTCAAGGGTCATCCATTTTGCCCAGACGCTTAAAGAAAAAAACATTTTTAGAATGTGCTAGAAATCTATAACTGTAGGGGCCCAACGTTTTAAATATGATATATATTTTGTAGTTGTTTTTTTTTTTGGGTGTGCCACGGACATTTTCTGGCGTGCTAATTCCGGAACGCTTGGCGCGTATTTGCCATCCATGATCTAAGAGAGAGAGATAGAGAGAGAGAGAGAGAGAGAGAGCGGGAAAAGATCTGGATGTGTCTGGACTACTCCACATCCTGATATAATCGAATCAATGAGACTATTACTTTATAGAAAATAAAACCCATTTTACGTCATTGATTTATTTGACCATTGTCCAGAACGTGTAGAAATAGTAAAAGCCAATCTGGTGAAGGCTGTAACAGTATTTATAGACCAAATAAAAAGATACTTGATCAAATCAATACAATTGGGGGGGGTCTTTGAATGTTTAAAGACTCAACGAATGATAACAAGAGCGATAGTTATAATGTAAAATACAACATAGGATAAATACATTATATGATAATGCGATTATTACCACAAATGATAAATACAACACTTGTTAAACGCATCACATGATACGTACATTACATAACAAAAAAAAAAAACAATGCAAAACACGATATATAATTAATGAAACTAGATGAATGAAAAAAAGGGATTAAGGTTTATTTTTCTTTCTTAAAAAAAGCGTATCACACCGGAAATTTTTCCTGGTACGCCAAAAAATAACAAAAACAAATGATATATTTCATACAAAACCATAAGAAATTGGCACGCTGGTAAAAACAAGCAATTAAGATTGTTCCAATCTTGGACACAGGACGTGTTAGCGCATTTTCGTAATGTGTATTATGGGTTATATAAAAAGTAAGGAAAGTAAGTCATGTTGAATAACTTTTACAAAAATAAACAATAAGTTACGCCCCTTTGTATGCCCCTTTGTTAATATTGCTTATATAGTAAAAAAAATGGTACATTAAGAAGCCCTGGTATTCGGACCTCAGAGGTCAGATCCCGAAATGGACTTTTGATGCACACATGGCAGGCCAAGACCTACAAAATGATATATACATTATGGGTCTAGGACTTATGGTTGCTGAGATCTAGGGGGATGACAGGCAGACAGACACACAGAAAAAACGGGGACAATAGAGCATTTTTTTCGAAAATGCTCTAAAAAAGTCATTTTAATTTAAATTATTTTTTGGAGCGCGTAAATTTTTCATTTCAGTTTGATTTATTTTTTTCCCTTCGAAAAAATCCTAATTGCTAACCAGTCTTAGATCCTGTAAACCACTAATGGGTCAGTTTTGTAGTGCCCCTCTATCATCTCTACCATATCCAAGAGTGCGAGGGGCATGAAGACACCACTGAGACATGGGTATGTATTAGGTCACGCTGGGAGTTGAGCCCGTCAACCGGCTCAAACCAAAACACCTCCCAACCAAGCCACCCCTTACAACTCTTTTTTTCAGTCTTTTATTCTCTCTCTCTCTCTCCCTCTTTCTCTCTCTCTCTCTCTCTCTCTGCATCTCCCCCTCTCTCTCTATTTCTCTCTTGCGTGCTCGTTAATGTGTGAGCTGTACAATGCAGTAAAAATGAATGACATTACTTGGACACAAAATTTCAGTGATTTAATATAATTTTATCAACAACCTCTAATATAATAACTCGACAAATACTTAGAAAAGAAAAAAAATATATTTTCATGTTCTTTGTGTTCCATTGAGATTCGTATAATCTCTATATCAAACATACCGTCAAATATCATTTAGTGCCCCTAATTATTTTCTCTTATAAAAGAACAGAATACAATTCTTAAAACAATCAATTTAAGTCTTTTCCGTTTCGGACAAAGGACATTTTAGAGCATTTTCTTGTACGGTCACGACGGACGAAATCCGTATTTTTTTCCGGGTTACAGCCATAGATAATATTATTTATTTTGATAAACAGAGAGGGAAGTAATCATGTTGAATAACTGTTACAAAAATAAATAATGATTACGCCCCTTTGATTAGCTTTTATTATTTACATTTAAAATATAAGCACAACGGTACATAAAACTCTTATATTTTGGACCTGGGAGGTCAAATCGCGAAATGGACTTTTGATGTACTTGGCAGGCCAAGACCTACAAAATGATATATACATCATGGGTCTAGGACTTATGGTTGCTGAAATATAGGGCGCTCCATTGTTAATATAGCTTATATAGTAAAAAATGGTACTTTATAAGCCCCTTTTTACGGCCCTCAGAAATCAGATCACGAAATGGACTTTTGCTGCACACATGGCAGGCCAAGACCTACACAATGATATATACATCATGGGTCTAGGACTTATGGTTGTTGAGATCTAGGGTGATGACGGACAGACAGACAGACAAAAAGGGGACAATAGAGCATTTTCCAAATGCTCTAAAAATGAAATAGTTACTACATTTAAGTTCTTAGTTAATTTAGTTGTCCAATTCTGTAATTTTTCTTTAGAGATGAAAAGATAACACGAATGATGAGCATATTATCAAAACATTAGCATTAACACACCAGCATGATACCAGCACAATTTTTGTGAAACTTTAAAGCAGTGCTACGTCAAGATTACAGTGACACTACGTCATCATAATAGTGACACTACGTCAACATAACCTTGGCACTACGTCAACATAACCTTGGCACTACGTCAACATAACAGTGGCACTACGTCATCATGATAGTGACACTACACCAACATAACAATGGCACTACGTCAACATGACAGAGGCTCTAGGTCAACATAACAGTGGCACTACGTCATCATGATAGTTGTATTACATCAAAATAACAGTGGCACTACGTCAACATAACAGTGGCACTACATCAACATAACAGTGGCACTACAACAACATAACAGTGACACTACACCAACATAACAATAGACCTACATCAACATAACAGTGACACTACACCAACATAACAATAGACCTACACCAACATAACAATAGCACTACATCAACATGACAGAGGCTCTACGTCAACATAACAGTGGCACTACTTCCACGGTTTTCAAATTGTTGACATACTTTCGCACTTGTTTGTTTACAGTCGCCAAAAATACTGAGAATGGGTGCACTACATCAACATTCACCGGTAAATCTACTATAAGTCTCCTTGTGTAAGAATAAAGACCGGACCTCTTTTTTTAATGTTTGATTTTATTTACAAGGCAAAATGAAAAGTAGAGGGGGTGGGGGCAGTAAAAGATATAATCGGCATTTATAATTTTAGCTAAAAATAAATAAATATCTCCTGATCGCAATTTTATAGCCATTCATAACACCAGGAAGAAGTAAACCTCATAGCTGAAATAATATTGCTGTTATGTCTTAGTCTTTTCAAATTTTTCCTAGAAGTCAAGTTCACTATGACAGCCAAATACACGCCGTCAACAAAGTAATGTCAAGTTCTGTCATGTACACCCACACTTTCAAAGAAACATGTTGTACAAAACAAGCTTTATATTGGGAACACTGAGCTAAGTTTTATTAAAGCACAGTGTGTCGGCATTGATTCCATGCTAAATAAAATAAAAACTGATTTTTTAAGAGGAACTAAACATTTGTTCAACTGAGCTTTTTATACGTGTGGGTTCTTTTAGAATATATTTATTTATATGACCTTGTCAATTATGATTTAAGTATATTTTACCAATTTCTTGTCTCTACAAAGGTGTATATATTTTTTGAGCGTACTTGCGTTTTCTTTATTATTTTTATTGGCTTATAAAATATGAAATCACTGGGCAAGATGTTATTTATTTCAATATTTTTATGAAAAAATATAATTACTAACTTTTAAATTAATGAAAATGATATACATAGTTCATTCTTTCTCACAATAATCATATGATTATAATTAGAATTTGTTATATCATTTTTGATAAATGAAATAAACCACTTTTGTAAAGCAGACCCTCCCTTCTATAACATATTTATGTATGGTGATTTATTTTACCAGGGTTTAGCCCTTAACTCCCTTCTGTTTTAATTATTTCCTATGGTTTCCTGATATTTTAAAGAAGACAAACTCATATGTTTGTATTATAGCTATGGTAATTTTTATTTAAAGGATATGTTCCACAAAAGATGCCGAGTTAAAAATTCATATTAACAGACTATATGCTTTAATAATTCAAGCACAAGTCATATTTCTTTAATTAAATGTATGTACGTAAATGTATACAAAAATATGACCACTTCTATGAACAAAGCACACTAAAGTTAATTTAATTTGGTACAATTGTGCCTCATTATCTTCATCTTAATCAGTTTTGACAGGCTAGTCGGAAGTACTTGAACCATGCTAATCTGGCTGATCTGGAGAAGTGTCAAAACATTTTTCTGCTAAGATGGTAGATGTAGAAGGAACACTTACCCGGTGTTCTGTAGACGTGGCATCCTTTCTAACTATTATATAATTGTGTGCGCTGGTTGATAAAAGTCTTTTTTTGGGGGGGGTATTGATTTTAAAAATAATAATGCTGTCAAATAGGTGAATCTTTTTAACAGTGTCATGGTTTTTATGAACAATTTAAGATATTGTTTCTATCTAAACTATGACTTAGAGATGTTAGGGATTTTGCGCATAAGTTCATTTTGGAGACATTTAATATCAGATTTGACAGGAGGAATAAGTAAGGATTTTCTCTCATTTGTTAAACATTATGAACAGTCATTTCATTTTCCCGTGTTTAGTACTCTGAAATGTGACTAAAAAATAGTCATTTGCCAGAAATGAAAAACAGTTAGCTTTAATGTTAAAAACAATGTAAAAGTAGATAATGGCATATTTTATAATTGTCAGTTTTCCTTAAATAAAAAAAAAACAACAACAAAATAAAAAACAACAACGGACTAATGCTTTCACTCATTTGATAGAAATTCTAATTTATTTCTACGCGAGTGTGTTGCCAGCCAAAGTGAAAGACAAGTGGCATTCTTATGACATTTACATTTGCAGCTTATGATAGAATTATTGATTGAATTGTGAGATTTAGAAAGCAGGCTAGAGAAAATAGTTTCAAACTTTTTGTGTATGGGAAAAGGGGGGGTGGGGCTTATTTAAAAAAAAAAAGAGGATGTAGTCGAAACAGGTTTGGTAATCACTGTGCTTGGTGGCCGAATATAACGGAAAATTTATAATCGCTATTTTATTTTATTTATTTTTTGGGAGGGGTGGTGTGGGGGGATCCACAAACAGGTAATAAAAAAATAGAAATCTTAACAAATAAATAGCCAACCTTAGCACAAAAAATGGATTGAATATATTTATGTGGAGCAGTGGCGTTAACCTTTCAACATGAAGTTAAATAATGTAGTATTTAGTTTTGAGATTATTATATGCCTGATGTAATGCAATCGATTACATTTACAAATACACATAGACACAGATACACAGAGAATATATGGGCTAATGCAAAAGCCATTTCCAGTATGGCACCAGTGTGTGATCGCCCTGTAAGAATGAGATGAGAGGCCTAATGAAACCACTTATAGAATGATTTTTTAGGATGCCCTTCTATCACCGCCACCATAGCCAATAGCGGAAAGAACAAATATAAATTAAAACAATTTGGCAGGTTTCTTCCTTGCATAATGCATCGCGTACCTCTGATTCTTTTATTTACCTTCTATTAACATATATTTAAATAAGCCTTTACATATATTACAGTCTTATATATAAGTACTTCAGTAGCCATGGTGATGGCAATGTTTAAGACACAACATTTCAAACAATATGAAATATAATTCAACAGTAAATTAAAAGCTACTCCGTGAATGCTTTCCCACTATAGCTACAATCCCTTCTCTAAAAATACACACACTTCAGTTTTTATCTACAATTCATATTAACTCATCCACATGGTAGTATCGTTCGGTCCATTCAATCATCGGTTTTAAACATCTTTGATCAACTGGCAAGCCACAGAATGTTGGGGTTGAGAAGGGATGACGTTTTGGACATCAAAGCATGACTCAGAGGTTTTCACTGAGTTCAATATCATTTAGTTGTTGGTCAGAGGTGAGGGTTAGAGAAGTCTCACCTTTGTACAGCTCCGGAGCACAAGGTTGCTTTGATCTGGTTACAGCTCTTGGGTGCACATTATGAGGTGTGGATGAGGAAGTGTAAGACACCCCCTCCAGCGGACAAACCCCCAAAATATTAAGATCGAATTAAAGCCGATATCATTGATAATTCTATATTTACAAAATTGACCATGCGCGAGGCGTAATATCTGTCAACACAGTATATAAAATAGGCATGTTCCTATGTGATTTTACCTAAATAAAGGATTGGCTTTCGACCACTGTGGTTCTTATGCTGTTTGTTTTACCTTTTGCTGTAATATGTGTGTCTGGTGCGAGAATTAAAAGGCAGAATAAAGATTCGGCCAGTCTTGACCTTGGGCTAAAACTATTATGATATGGGGGTAGATGAAGTATTGAAGGATACTTCAGTCTTAACAAAAACATTTTTAGAAGTCTATTAAAGTTTAATCAAATGGTTTAGATCGCGGATGAGAACCAAGTTAATTGACCAGATCCTGGTGAAAGTTGGTGAAATGTCCCCCAAGTTCACTCAGCTTCAAATGGGTACTTCATTTGTGGAATAATTATTAAAGGCTATAATAATACGCCATAAAGTATTGCCAATGCTGGGGTTGGTGAGGGTGGCAAGAGAGATAGAAATAGAGAGAGAGAGAGAGAGAGAGAGAGAGAGAGGAGGGAGAGAGAGAGAGAGAGAGAGAGAGAGAGAGAGAGAGAGAGAGAGAGAGAGAGAGAGTGAGAGAGAGCTTATAGGACTCCCGATTAAACATGATTTGCAGTCCTAACTTTTTACCTAATTTGAATATCTTTCTAAGAATTATTCGAATAGACATGTTTTGTTTAGATGGTTGCCAAAGAGGTGATCAGAGGTTAAACCGAGATTACCTCGAGATGGTTCCAACTAAATACACTTGTTGCCCAGCCTTAACAGACGCAGGACTCAGGAGGTTTGGTGGTTGTTTATTTATCTGAATCAATGTAAGTCAATGTTTGTTTTATATTTTCAGTAACGATATTTTTAAAAATAAACATTAACACGTAAACGAGGATGTCAGGAGGCATTTTAGAGTTGGATTTAAAGTAGGAAAATGAAATTTTAGATGAATTTTTTACTGTTATTAAAAATGTGTTCATTTTTGGCGTAGTAATAAGTAATTTTCACCATAAAAAATTGGGTACTTTGGTATACATATTTTTGATAAATTAGCAAACCCCGCCTCTTTTTGGAATGGACTTAAAGCTAAAAACTATACCTTATTTAAAAGGGCATCCGCACCTATTCGATGGGCCCAACTGTGTGACATTCAGAGATCATAAGGATGGGCCCCCTCTTCATGCATAATTCTTTAAATATTTCACATTAGGATTCTGTAGGTTATGGGACCCCAAGGTGTATAAGGTTAAATATTATACTACACAGGATACATAGCGAAAATCTATACCTGTATTAAATAAACACGGTCCTTCTCACTAACAAGGAATATACAGAAATGAGCCCCCTGTTCAATCTTACTACCATTAATTTTTTTATCAAAGTTTCCTTAAGTAATGGGGCCCCAAAGTGTAAGAAAGATAAAAAAAAATTTGTTACATGGCCAATTTTTGTAAACACTATACATCATTTAATAAAAAGACCATGCCATCAATAATGTGGGGCATAATAATGTGACACCCAGAGGTCATACAGAAATGGGTTCCTTTATCATTCATAGTGCATGGACTGTGCATTGGACTGTCGATCTGAGGGTCCCTGGTTCAATCTCCCGTGGACCAATTGATATTTCAGGTCATGGCTAACGTGCCCCTCGGTGGTCATTATAAGTCATTGACTCGTTACGTCATCAAAATAACTTTGCTGTGACCATTGAGCCAAGTTGCTTTCATAAGTTTAGCATGATATTTACCCTGATTCGTTTTACATTGAATCTTTAAAAAAAAGGGCAGGGCGGGGGAGCAGAGATGGGTGTAAATAATCAGTCAAGTCTTTGTTTTTTATTTTGTCTTTTATTTAGTTTGTAAACAACTGTCGTCTAATTATAGAATACACCAGCGCCTTTGAATCGTGAGGATTGCTTTCAAAGAACTGCAGGTACTCCAGGTCTCATTGTCCAGACTCAGGTCCCCATTGTTCAGACTCTCAGGTCCTGTTAATGTCCAGACTCATGTCTCATTGTCCAGAATCAGGTCTCATTGTCCAGACTCATGTCTCATTGTCCAGACTTCCAGGTCCTTCATTGTCCAGACTCATGTCTCATTGTCCGAATCAGGTCCTGCTTTGTCCAGACCATGTCTCATTGTCCAGACTCAGGCCCTCATTGTCCAGACCATGTCTCATTGTCCAGACTCAGGTCTCATTGTCCAGACTCATGTCTCATGCCACACCCAGGCCTCATTGTCCAGACTCATGTCTCATTGTCCAGACTCAGTCTCATTGTCCAGACCAGTGTCTCATTGTCCAGACCAGGCACTGCATTGTCCACTCAGTCTCATTGTCCAGACTCAGGTCTCATTGTCCAGACTCATGTCTCAGCTGTCCAGACTCAGGTCTCATTGTCCAGACTCATGTCTCATTGTCCAGACTCACATGTTTCATTGTCCTACTCATGTCCCATTGTCCAGACCATATTTCATTGTCTCAGACTCATGTCTCATTGTCCAGACTATGTCTCATTGTCCAGACTACATCTGACCAGTTGAACGACATCGACATCGAAAAGAGATGATGGGTGATGAGTGGGGCGGGGGTTTCTGTGGGGGGATATAAGCTGGACAGGATCTATTTAAGGTCAGTCAAGGCCTATGGAGTTGGGATAAACAATAGAGTTCCATGAGGACCCAGACAGGATTTGATCGCGTGATGGTAGAACTGACCAGTAACAAAATCAACATTGGGGATGTGTAGAGAAATCATGCTTACATGTGATGCGTACAGCGCATAAAGGGGGTGTAAATAGCGTACCCAGGATATGTGCCACTGTGCATGTGGGTGTGGGGGGGGGGGGGGGGGGGGGGGGGGGGGGGGGGGGGGGGGGGGGGGGTACATGTGGATATTAAAGGTAAATGATGAATGTACCGTACATGTTGATGTGTACAGCGTACATGTGGATATGTATGTTAATCGTATATCTAGCTTCAGCCTTCTACTGATTTCATCATTACTGATACTTGCTGATTTCACATCTACCAAACACCGGCAACTTTCTGTGACAATCTCAGACGGAAATCTATTTTTAGATTATTATTTATAATTTATTGTTTAAGCAAACTAATCTTAATATAAGTATCATTTAATATCGTTAAATTTAGATTTAAAATATATTAAATAAAAATTTATTAGCAGCGATTAATTTTAATCAAAATCACCAGTAAAGTCTAAAAATCGCTTTGATCATAGACATATTTGTAGAAATTATAATAATCATTATAAGTCAAAAAGTATTTCATATGAAGAGTTCCAGGTTATGCACCGCTGGTTATGCAGGTGAATTTGAGAAATGCAGTTCTTCCTCTTGCTGGAATTTAACAAATTCAGGAAAATAGCCTAAAATCCACACGAGCATTTTGGCTTCGCCCGAGAAATAAAAACTAATTCAATTTAAAAATAATCAAAGGAAACAATAGTGAAATTATTAATTTCAATAAAGAAGTTTGATACACCCAAATAAGATATTTTTCATCTCCTGTTGTAAAACAAAGCATCTTCTTTATTTTTTTTTCTTTTGGCTGTAGGTAACGATTCAAAAGACAAACTTTGACCAGAATTGAATAAAGTCAAAAAGACGATGTTAAAATTAGGAATACTAAAGAATAGTTAAACCGATGTATTCAAGTGTCTTTGATCGTGTGGATTGATTTTCCAAGCTAAAAAAGTATATTAGTTTTTTTTGTGGATTGAAGGGACAGATAAGCGGTAGATGCTTGAAGAAGCTGCTTGGGGGCGAGGAATCTATTTCAGATGAATTTCTCAGTCCCATTGTCCAGCACACATGGTCAGCACAAGTAATATTAGTTGTTCAATGTTAACATCGGATGTTTGTACGTCACCTGTAATATGGTTGTCCCATTCTCATATTCATTATTATTATTATCCTCCTATGTTATATAATAATGCGTTGAGGAAAGAACTCTTGTCGAAGACAATTAGGATTTTGTTATCGCCTTTAATAATAACAGGATAGTTGGATTGAGTTGGAGACGTGATTATTGGGGAAACGCTTCGTTGAATAAAACATGGACAAGGATTTATCAGCATTCCGCTAAACGATTATTTAGTTTTTTTTTAATTTTTGGTATTTCAAATTAAGTCTGTAATTTCATCTAAAGTTAAACAGCACAGAAGTTTGATAGACAGCAGTGTAAGACAGCTTAACACTTAGCTACTTACATACTGACTTACATACAGACAGAGAGAGAGAGAAAGACAAAAGACAGACAGACAAAAAGACGGACAGACAGAAAGACTGATATAAAAGACAAACAGAAAGACACACTAACATACAGTTAAATACAGACTCTCATACAAACAGAAAGATACACAAACAGGTTAAAGTTACATACAGACTCTCATACGGCAGACAGAAAGACACACTAACATACATGTTAAGATATAGACTCTCATACTGAAGGCACAGAAAGACACACTAACTACAGTTACATACAGACTCTCATACAGACAGAAAGACACACTAACATACAGTTACATACAGACTCTCATACAGACAGAGCACACCAACATACAGTTACATACAGACTCCTCATGCAGACTGAAAGACACACCAACATACAGTTATTTTAAATATCATAGAGACTCTCAAGCACAGACAGAAAGACACACTAACATAGCAGTTACATACAGACTCTCATACAGACAGAAAGACACACTAACAGTAGCAGCCACATACAGACTCTCATACAGACAGAATGATACACAAATATACCGAGTTACAATGGGACGAATTATGTGTCAGGACTGACGTCATTGGGGAACTCTTTTGCATATATATATATATATATATATATATATGTGTGTGTGTGTGTGTGTGTGTGTGTGTGTGTGTGTGTGTGTCAGAGCAAGTAATGGGTCACTGAGCTTGAACCCATGACCTATATGACCCATCAAGTTCTTGACCCAGAACCATCATGACCCCCATGACCCATTGAAAACAAGCTGCCAACATGGGACATATTAAAATTGTTTAAAAGTAAAAAAATATGCTTCAACAAACTAGTGCATGCCCTGCTACGACAATTAAATCTCAAAAAGTAAAAAGATAAAAGTTTTATGTTGAAGGAAAATTTCAACCTATTGCAACAGTTTCCCTCTGTGGCAATATAAAATAAAAAAAAAATCTCAAGACGACGACTTTTTTTTTAAGGGGTCGGAGCATAGACTAAGGTTAGCGGCCGTGGGTCAGGGAACAATTGACCCATGACCCATGTGACCCATCCAATTTTGCGACCCATTTGACCCATTGACCCATTACTTGCTCTGGTGTGTGTGTGTACTAGTAGTTTCCCGTTGCGTTTTAAATTTTTATCTTAATAAAATGTTTAATATGAGAATAATTGTGTTTGAAAACCGCAAACCTTGCACAACCAGAATTAGGTATAGTTAGCAATGTAATATTTACAACTGGCTGATTATTTACCGCGCTTTTATTCTTTTTTTACAAATAGTATAAAATGTAAATTAATATAAAAAAAATTAGAACCAGTGGGAAAATGATGTCATAGAGGATGATGCAGAATTATTTATAGCGACATCCCATTCTTGCACAAGACGCACGCCAAATATTAATATGAAAATAAAAAAATGTAAATGTGAAATGACGTCACAGATTATTGATAGCAAACGAAAGCGTTCCATTCTAAAAGAATGTAACTGTAAGAACAGCACTATTAGCAGGATAGGATTTAATATAGGACAATAACGCTAAAAATTGTACCATCTTAAAATGACGTCAATGATTATTTATAGCGAACGCTTTCCTCCCATTCTTGCAAGGATTGACGGAAGGACGGAATATATATATATATATATATATATATATATATATATATAATTTATATATATATATATATAGAGTGTGTGTGTGGGGGAGGACCTCCACATATATAACCACGAAAGTTAACACGAGTAGAGCAACATTGATGGCTCTGTTAAATCATGTAGCCTAGGCGCGGTGGGGCAACCTTTGAGGGTGTAATGTTGGGGGGGACACAATGGGTATGCTAAAATTTACATAAGTATGGATGTATCGTTGACATGTTCTAAAGTTAAAATTGTAGCAAACGTAATAAAATAAAATGCTAGTACTGCGATTCACTTTGACTTAACTGGAGTGGGGCCAGTGACCGGATTACAAGAGTTCGTCGGGAATCTGGTTTGGCCAGTGCCCGCTAAAATACTACAGAGGAAATATTTGGCCCACGGGCCGTAGTTTGCCCATGGCTGGCCTAGGGCCCTCGAAAAACCTTTGAACGGTTCTGATTGTAAGTGTTTAAATATATTATTGAAATTGAAGTATTATAATAGTTGATTGCTGACAGCGATATGTGAATGAACATGAGTCTTGATTCAATGATATTACCAAGTCTTGTTTCACGCTGGCCATCCAAAAAATGTGTTCAATCATTAAACACTTCGCCTCCATGATTTAGTTCACTGAGCACTCCTACCAATAAAGAAGTTAAGCATTTGTGCAACGATGAAATACAGTCGAGTAGTTTAAAAAATCTAAATAAAACTTTTCAGTATTTTAATATTTAACAAACGGCATTGCAATCCATCTGTATTTTTCCTTAGTTCTGGGGGGGCACAGTCAATTTTTTCAAGGCCTCATAAAGCCCAATTAGGCCCCTGATGAATATATTATCTGCATATTAAGTTGGCACAATTGACAACGATCTATTTAGCATGACGTACATCATGAAATATGAAAAGTAAACTTACCAAAATGGGGGGGCCTCGGCTTTGAGCACGACCCAACGGGCGGCTTTAGTCCATCGTTACCTAGGGAAGGTCCTAATATTCTATTTATGTTTTTTTTTTAAACTATCAATCAAAATCGGTTTTTTCTCCAATGACGTTAAATACAAAATTGAGCAAATCTATGTAAAGTTAAACAAAATAATAAGTAAGCTACACTTCTACTAACTACAACAACTCAGCAAACAGTCTGAATCACTGTCGTCTAAATCATCACCCAACCAATCTAAAACACGAAACAGCTACACCGTCACATAGTAGTCCAAATAATCCTATTCTTTATTTTTTCATTTCTATATTTTAGGCTTCACAGTTTTTCATGCAACAAAAATTCTCGCGCTATGTTAAATGACAAACACTAGTTGGTGACTAGTTTGATATATTCTATTGATAAGAAAAAGATCGATATAAACATTAGCAATTCATGGTTTAAAAAAAAAAGAGATAAAAAAAGTAAACAATTATATTTTTTTATTCTTGGAAAATAAAAAAAAAAACTCAATTAAAAAGAAACCAGTCATAATCAATAGAAGCAAAAAAAAGGAAGCTACAGAAACAAAGTAAAACATATAAATGTCAACAGTATATCTGCATACAACAATAGACAAATACCAGTAACTGGACTGACGTATTGCAAGTAATAAGGGGGCCTAAATCGTAGAAGAAAATGAACATTGGTTTTTACATGTTGACAAAAACAGCACTTATTTACATATGAAGGGGAAAGCAATCGGGTTGAAATTTAGATTTTTTTTGGGACTCAGCGTACTTACAGAGTTAATGCCCGTTGACCTATTTGTCTCATTCTGAGCGTGTATCGTTATTTTTGTGCATTCATGACTTAGTATTTTTTTTTAATTCAACATCACGTTTTCTTAGCGTCCACGTAATATTCCCATTAAGAATGTAGTTCGCGTGTGTTTTATTTGAGCTTTTAAACAAGTTAATTTTAAATTAAAAAAAAAAAAGAAACATATCTCAGCACGTTTATTTCTGTATCGTTATAAAAAAAGGGCATTTTGTTTTAAACGGTGCCCCAGTCAGCGAGATGACGAATGATGAGGGGTTTACTGGTTAGATCACGTCTGAACTGGTTCCAACTGCTTCCCATTTACAACAAAATCTGGCTAATCGAGATCAGTGAAGGTATACTCTGATTGTCTGATTTTGGAGAATAACTGGCATTACAAAGATAGATAAATAGATAGATAGATAGATAGGTAGATAGATAGATAGATAGTTAGACAGGGATAGGAGTAGATAGATAGAATAGATAGATAGAATAGACTAGATAGAGTTTTTAGATAGATAGATCAGATAGATAGATAAAGTGTAGGTAGATATATGGATAGATAGATAGAGAGATAGATAGATAGATAGATAGATAGATAGATAGATAGATAGATAGATAGATAGATAGATAGATAGATAGATAGATAGATAGCTAGATAGATAGATATATAATTTAACCATGACCTGAAATATCCATTCTGTCATCAATGGAGATCGAGCCATTTGAACCCTCAGGACCACAGTCTAGTGCTTAACAACACGGACACCCGTCACCTTACCACAAGTTGAAAAACAGGGGAAGTGACTGACACATTCGGGATTCCAGTCCAGCGATCAGGATTTTCCGATAAACACTTGCCGTTATAGAGGTAATGACAATAATCGCACAATCAAGCGCTTGACAATCCTAACCCCCTACCTAACACCACACGAGTTGAGTAATGTCTCTTGGCACCAAATGTCAACAAATGACCCAAATAAGTTCTTTTTTTTTCAAAGGCATTCTTTCTGGGCCTGTTCTTAGTTGAAAGGAAAGATTGCTTTCAGTTAGCCCCTGCTTTCCAGTGTCAGCACCCGGCCCCGCACATAAGAAGTAAAAACATATAGTTGGTAGGCAGCTCACTCGGTGAAACATTGTAGCGCATAGTTGACATAAAATTGTATATTCGGGCCCCTACAGCTTCTAGAGCAGGCCATATTTTTGTGTTATAAGTTGTTATTTTTATTTCCATGGAAACAAGTGTGTAGACAGAAGATACAATGAAACTCAGAAATACAATCCAGTTTTTTTAATAAACACTGCGAAACTGTGTTCCGTCTCTTCAAAACAAAGAGAATTTTACACAATATGTTCTGGGCAATTTCTATTTTCATAAAGCAAAATGCCTGGGTAAACAAATGCTCATTTTGAAGTACTGAACATTTACCAGACATTTTTAATTTTTTTTTTTTTCTTTAGTCTGGTGAACAACGGTTCTCAGCATATTCCTCTCCCACCCCCCCCCTCTAGTGCTTAGATTTTTTTTTCCGTCTTCAAATGTCCCTTCCATGTTAATCGAAACAAACCAATTTTTTTTTTTAATTTTCGTCTTATTGTTATGGCCATACAAATAAACCAGAAAGAGCAGCTGTTTGTAAGTCTTAAAGAGCCCTTCATACAGAGAATAAGATTTCTTAGGGACTGGATCAGGTAAGAAGTGTTTGCCGTGGCCTCTACAGCATTTGAGTTGATAGTATATAGTACTGGGAGAGGCTTTTTGCTGGGGGGGGGGGGGGCAAGGCACATGTCTTTTTAGCCATTCCCCTAAGAATGATGATCCTTTTAGAAAAAAATATACGTATAATCGCATGGTATCTAATATATATATATATATATATATATATATATATATATATATATATATATATATTATATACTAGCAGTGTACCCGGCGTTGCCCGGTAAGTCGGGAGTTCAAACTTGATAACGATATCATTAGGAAAATATATATGGGTGCTTATTTATGTCACCTACCTAATGTGCAGAAATGATCTACATTCTTATTCGTCACAAATTATGTTTTACCTGTCAACGCTATCAGTTTATTTAATTTTTTTTTTTTTACAAATATTAAACATTTGCTTAAATATTTATAGGTAGGGGCCAGAGGGTGGTAGCCATTTGAAATATCACTCTTCATGTTCATCAATCTGTCCACCAGGGGTACGTTGGTTATAAGTTTGGAACCACTGGGCTAAGGAAAACAAGTAAACAAGAAATACAAAAAATATTAATAATTCTGAATTTCATTTCTATTCATATATTTTTTTAATATAATTATTATTATTGATTGTACATTTTCTTTTTTAGTGGACACACAATGATTTCAAGTTTTTTCAAGTTTCAGAAATATAAACAGAAATCATTTGTATTTCTCTATGCTGTGAAGGACAAAGCTAAATTTTAGAAATGTAACATTTAATACATATCTCTGGTTGTTATTGTTGTTGTTTGGTTTTTAATTGAAATGTTCACTTGAAATAAACATTGAATTCTGAAATAATGGATTTGGTTTGATTTGAGTGAGAATGCTAAAATTGAAAATGTGTATAATATTACATTCGAATTTTGTTGCCCTTTTTTAAAAAAAATTATTTCTCGAATAACAATCAATGTGTGTGTAAGACCACATGGGCTGAGATTAATACCAGATTAGGTTTGCTGTAGCTGTGCTAATGTCACAGTACATTGCTGGGCCAACCTTAACAACGATCGGACATACTTCGCCTGATAATTGGTCCCACCACTGCTACGTCATATACGTCATTTTAGATAACAGCAAAATGAAAGTCCCCATAGCAGCATAAGGGTGAGTACGAAGCCCCCGCCCCCTCCCCTAGTTTTTTATATCCTTATTGGCAATACTGGTGTGTGAGCGTACATTTTACCGAGACAGTTTTGAATGAGGTCACATCGTCCGGTAAAGCGTTCGACCGTCGATCTGAGGGTTCGGGGTTCGATCTCTAAAGGATATTTCAGGTCATGGTGATGAAAGTCCCAGCTATATTTTCCCGTGGTGCCTCCATGACCATTGCACTATAGTGGATGTTGAAAGAAGGGCACCATAAAAACAGCCCCCGTAGGATCTAAGATTTTACCTCATCCTTACAGGGGCGTCACACATCCAGAAGTGGGAACAAAGATGACAAGCTAAACCTGGTCAGTAATATTGCAATAGTAACAGTATTCTAACAAATACCAAACAAAACAACAACAAAATAAAAACAGACTATATCTCAAATCAATAAATTGATATTAATAGCACACGTAAACAAAACAATAAACAATAGCACGACAGCTAAAGTTTTCAACAGTCTCGTATCAACAGCTAAAGTTTTCAACAGCCTCGTATCAACAGCTAAAGTTTTCAACAGCCTCGTATCAACAGCTAAAGTTTTCAACAGTCTCGTATAAACAGCTAAAGTTTTCAACAGCCTCGTATCAACAGCTAAAGTTTTCAACAGCCTCGTATCAACAGCTAAAGTTTTCAACAGTCTCGTATAAACAGCTAAAGTTTTCAACAGTCTAGTATCAACAGCTAAAGTTTTCAACAGTCTCGTATCAACAGCTAAAGTTTTCAACAGTCTCGTATCCACAGCTAAAGTTTTCAACTGTCTCGTATCCACAGCTAAAGTTTTCAACAGTCTCGTATAAACAGCTAAAGTTTTCAACAGTCTCGTATCAACAGCAATAGGTTACAAGGTTTTTTTTAAAAAAGACTTCTGTATAATGGTTTCAAATAAATATACAATTTGAACAATAAGCCAAACAGAATAATAAAAACAGGTAAACTAGAAAGTTATAGGAAAGGGTGTCAAAATGGGGCATGAAATGAAATTATGCATAGTTTATTTACCAAGAATGTTATTCCTTTTTTATATATTTTTATTTCAAATGACATGATTTTTTTTTCAACCGCCACACTTAGGTGCGAGAAGTGCCTTGTATTAAATTAGAAAAAACAATATTTAATACACAATAATAAATTGAAATATATAAATAATATCAGTGGCGTAGGTATAGATACTACATGATTTCGCGGCCGCACAGGGTGCAGAAAATATCACTATTAATCGCTCTTTAAAACTTTTTCGGATTTTTTTGGTTGGGGTAAAAAGATCGGTTGCCAAAATAGATAGCTACTGTTCTTAATAATATATATATATATATATATATATATATATATTTATATATATATATATATTAAGCGATTGGGGTTCTGCGTTATATCGAAAGTAAAGAATGAATACGATAGTATTCCTAGTTTAAATACTATCATGACAAAAATCGGATCTGCCCGAAACCAAAAATAACCTAGCCTACCGTTCAAGCCTAAGGGGATATAATTATATGCAAACGTTTTGCAGGGTACAGCTAGTATAAAAATAATTTTGTTACAAACACGCCAATTTAATTCCTTGTGTTTTGGTATAATTATTTACTTATATTCATTTCTTTTTTTTTAAACATTCCCTATAACTGTAGCGATAAAGTTTGAAATTACGTCATTTTTAAATGGGATTCTTATAATGAGGCTTCACGTTACCGTTATATTAAAAAAACAACATGGTATCCCTTCATTCATCACGAAAACAGAACTGATTGTCGCGATGAATCTGGGTGAATTTGATATATATATAGGGTGGGTAAAAAAAATTTTTTTTGGAGTTGGGAATTTGAAACATATTCAAAAAGTTGCCTATAGTCCTACTGATTGTAAAAATGTAAAATTTGTAAAAATCAGATAATGTCTTCCACTCCCAACGTTCCGTTCAAGGGGGTACGGGGCGAAAAAAATGCACTATGTCTAAAAAAAAATAATTTTTTTTTTTACATTTTTAGATACTAAAACATGTCAATAATAACTATGAATTAATTATATAGCAGAAAAATTTTTGTTAGATTAATTAAAATGTATTTTCAGAATGTTACTCATTAAGAAACTTCAATAATTTAAAAGCTTAAAAGTCATTTTTCTCTGAAAAAATATTTTTGACATTTTGCTTCACTATGGCAAGAAAATCTCAAAAACCACCTGTCAGCTCTTGATAAAACTTCTAATTTTTATGTAAGAGAAGAGGTGCATTTTTGAGAATGTCAGAGGCTTTTCAAGTAGCCTTAAGTCCTTTTTTTTTTTAATTTTTCAAATTAGCATTTTTTGCTTATTTTCACCATCAAAATTTTAAAATTCATAAAAAATGTATTTATTACATTATAAAAAAAGTACTTTGACATTCCCTTAAAGTAAGCTTTTCTGATTATAAAAATGTACATTTTATATGAAACAGTCTATAAATTTTCAGAATTATTTTGCCTCAAAAAGGTCATAAATTTCAAGATGTATGGGAATGCCGTACTCACATAATATCAATATGTAAATATTTTTTTTTAACAAAATTATTTTTAAATCTACTGCATCATTATCTAAGATATTAAAATATCTTAAACCTTAATAACAAAAAAGATTTTGTTTTGACCCGGGTACCCCCCATATATATGATATTTTACAACATTTAGAAAGTTTGGTATAAGTAATATGAAATTGCACAAATCTATAAATCGTTCATGCAAAATGTACAATGTACATATGAATAATACTGTTTATGGATTGTCACAGGAAACTTGCTTTGCTTTCAACTTTCGGAAGAACATCCCTTGATTTCTTTGTTTGCAAAACCATCCCATGTCGAGAGCTATGTCCGTACAGTTTGAAATGTCCGTACACTTTCAAACTAACAGCAGTAACTTCTATAATTGCTCTTTCAACAGCTTGAGAGTGACAGGGGATTTGATCCAGTATGATTGGGTTGTTGCGTTTAAGTTCATCATTACAAATATGTTCCAGCAGAGGGGGGATGTCACTGCACAAAGATCTCAGTTAATCAACTGATCATATGATTTAGCTGCAATATTCAGGATTATGTCAATTTTGTTGAAAAATTCTAACTCTGCATGGAGCTGGTTTATGTCGTGCTGTTATGATTTTATTTACTACATACCTTCCAATTTCTTCATCATTGTCCTAACTGCAGCCAATAGAATGTTTTCTGGATGTGCAAAGCAGCAGTTATTTTCCAATACAGGCAATATACTAGATTGATCAGCAGTATCAATGTTCTGAAGCAGTTGTATCATATAGAAAAAGTTTCTAGCCCCACTTTGACAAGATGGATCGCAAAAATCCTGTTCGCCTTTGTTAATCATCTTTGCTCTCATCAGTATGTTCCTTGGCTGCCCTATCTTTGTCGACGCATCTTTGCTGGATCCAGAGCTGTAGATGATGTTAACAAGTTTAAGTCGTTCAGACACAGCTTTAACGATAAGACATGTATCCCTATTGCTTAGTTTACATCGATCCTTCAGCTTCATATTGATATCTGTTTGTTATTTGGAACATTCCTCATCAGTGGAGAAGTCTGCATCAAGTTGTTCATCATCTTACAGTATCCCGATCTTGAATATCATTTTTCTCATCATTGACGTTATCATTTTTGGTTCCGATCTGATCGCCACCCTGCATGAATGAATGTTTTCTTTTCTGTCGATTTTGTAATATTTTTGTTGTTTGCTTGTCAACATTGCCTATGAACATATTTCTTGCCATCTTTTGATCCACCCAAAATGCCCACTCAGGCACAGAAATTATTACTGATTGTGGACATTTACAGTCTCCTCTATCCCTAACACCTGCATCAAAACATTTACATGGACAAATGTCAAATAACGGTTTGAAGACGAATTGTACCCTCTTGAAAAGTAACCGAAGATCGCTTTATATCTGAATATTTCTCAAGTTCATCACCTTTCAGGTATTATAAGTCTTTTTACTCGAACAACCATACTGGTAATGTCATTTGTAGTGTGGAGACTAGCCTGGACTTGCAATGGTTTAACTTCATGCGCTAATGCGTGCGCTCGTGAATGAAGGCTATGATTGCTGAATGATGCACTTTAAGTATCCATCAATAGCCTTGAAAACATCTTCACTGGTTGGAAGCTTGTCTTCCTAGGCAATTCAGATGCTGGCCCAAACACAGAATGTACAGTTGCACTTCTTATAGAAGAACTCATATTCATAGAAGAACTTAATAAAATAATTGGAAAAATTAATCAAAAATGAAATAAAACAACTATGCCTGATCCGATAATGAATACATGGTACACCAGTTATATTGAGAGGAAATGGATGCAATGCTTATCCCAGTTGTCCGAACCAATTAGGTATTCAGTAAAAAAGGTTATAAAGATAAAACACAAATTTTATATGCATATCATTTCTTTTTTGAATAACCTAGGTCACAAATTTAACATGTTCAGTCACAAAAAAACTCACAGTTAATATAGTTAAAATTTCGAACAAAAGTTGGGAGTAGTAAAACTAAGTAGTTTTCAAATATTTGTACATATTCCATGTACTACCATGATGTAACAACTTTTTAATAATGTTTCAATAAAAAAAATTTTTTTACCCACCCTAATATATATATATATATATATATATATATATATATATATATATATATATATATATATATATATATATATATATATATATATATATATATATATATATATATATGTATAGGCACCCGGTGTGAAACGTTTGCTTAATTGGCACGCACGACGGAAATGATGTCAATTAGATAGCGATATTCCAGATTAAATCGCCACGATGTAAAAAACTGGATGGGTAAGGGAAAAGAGAAAATGTGGGAACCAAACAAAAACAAACAAAAGAAAAGGGCTGAAAATAAACAATCGGCCGTTCAGAAATAATACATTTAAATTGTTTAAAAGAAATAAATAAATAAACAGCACTTAAAACAAAATGAAACCAAAAATAGTTTAGGGGGAAAAAAGTGTGAAGATATTTTTGATTAAATAACTAATGGATAAGTTGGTAGTTTTCTTGATTTTTATTTTTTTGTTTAGTAGGTTTAGGTTTTTAAATTATTTTTGTTGGTGTTGTCTATTAGTAATAAATTTATAGATTATGGTGATATTTAATTTCCATGATATGGATCAGGTTGCCAACTAGGATATTTTTTTATATCCTGATCTAGAAATCATTTTAGGCCCATCTAAGATATAACAAAAGTTATATTCTGTTACATATACATTTGTATTATTTGCTTTATTTAAAGTTTATATAAAGTATATATATATATATATATATATATATATATATATATATATATATATTAATACCTCTTAGATATAGTTGTCTTTTTCCTGGCATATTGATATGATATTGCTCTGAAAAAATAGTTATGTAGCTCAGATAAAAACAGTAAAGTAATTATTTTTTTCCCCATCGTAACCCTATGTCAACAAATTCCACAGCTAATGTATTTTTTGTGGTTTTAGCTATAAAATTAGTTACCTCATATATTTTGAAACACTCCTGGCATTATGAACAGTTCCGTTTTTCTTTCAAGCTATAAAATAAAGTTAATAACTTTGGCAGAGTTGAACTCCAACAATAAAAAAAAAATTACTCAGTCAGTTGTCAGACCAATTGTTATTCATCATATATAAGCGAGTGTTACGTCACTAAAGATGATGTTGACATTTTTCTTTTTTTGGTGATACCCACCGTCAAATGTTAACATAAATGGGGGTTTACGGTTGTCATTTGATCAGTGTTATATTTGAATTGTTTGTCACTGATTCTTAGTTTATTGTTGTTAGTATGTTTGCTTGTTTCTCATTTTGTTTTCTCAGGCTGAAAATCATCATCTTAGTAAAATATAAAGTGGTTTGTCGTAGTAAGGCTCTAATTTTGATCTTTTTGAAGGGCAAAATGTAAGGGGCGTATCACGTCAGTGGCGGTTAGGGGAGGGGAGGGGTTACGTGGAACCATGTGACTGGTTTGAAGGGGGTCATGCGTAACCAGGACATTCGGCCGGGTCATGATCTCTGGCTACGGTGTAGAAGGTCGGTCAACCTTATGAGATTGGAAGAGCCAAAAGTTATAATTTGTTGAATTTTCTCAGTTTTTAATGAGCCACTCAGATTGTTCTTTCAATAGTATGGTATTTGATTAGGAATAGTATATAAAATAATGTTATTATAGGGCCTAGGAATCGGCGCATTGATCTGGTAGGCCGCAACTTGACCCAGAAAGAGCCGTATACGGCTCGCGAGCCGCAGGATGCCGACCCCTGGACTATGGCATCTGGAACGGCTTTATGCCTGGGTCATTTCACTTATGCGCAGATTGGTGTGGGTTGTGAAAGGATGGGTGTTGGCTTTTTTTTTTTTTGTAACATTTAGCAAAACGACAAAGTATGAAAACTAATCATGATCTGTCTCTGATTGGCTTTTTTGTAAAACTCTTTCCGAGCGTTAGTGACAGCAGAGT
The DNA here is from genome assembly GCA_021962125.1 of Bulinus truncatus. NCBI lineage: Eukaryota > Metazoa > Mollusca > Gastropoda > Planorbidae > Bulinus > Bulinus truncatus. Next base: position 2,145,359 of record JAGDYQ010000019.1, on the reverse strand, counting down.
ACTGTGTATTGTAATCTTCTTCGAACTAAATGGGGTCACACACAGTGGTCGATTTAGAGGGAGGAGTTCGTTACCGCAAGTTTGGGTAAGACATCATTAAATTATCGAAATATTTTTTGTTCTAAGGCTAATTTTCAACAATGAAAACAGTTTTGCCCCCCCCCCCGGGGGGTCAAAGTTTTACCGCCGCCCCCCTCTTCGTCAAAGTTGGTCTGGATCCGCCCCTGGTCTCACCCACACACACATACATACATAATAAACAAAATGTATAAGCCATGGAGTTGATGACTCACTTATCGCACCCGATGACTTTCTAGTGAAACAAGCATTTGCTGAGCGTCTGGGTAGTCATGACGACCAATTCAGGGGAGGTAATTGCTGTAGTTTATGGGGGAGTGGAGGTTATCCAGATGGCCTCAATGCTGCCCGGGACCTGGGAATTGATATAAGGATTATCACACATCATATGACGCAAGGCCTGATAAAACACATATAATTCATAATATATACAATATATATATATATATATACATATATATATATATATATATATTCACTCATACGTTTCTCAGACAATGGAACACAACCTTATTTAAAACAACAAACAATAATAATAATAGGATTAAAAAATGTATACAGAGATGTCCACCAATGATATGGATGAAAGCCACGGTCATGTTTATTACATAGTAAAACATACTTTGATAGAGCCGAATCAGTTTATCAAAAATCCCTGACATTTTCTTCACTTTACATGTTCTTCACTTTACATGTTCTTCACTTTACGTGTTCTTTACTTTACATGTTCTTTACATGTTCTTCACTTTACATGTTCTTCACGTTCTTCACTTTACATGCTCTTCACATTACATGCTCTTCACTTTACATGTTCTTTAATGTTCTTCACTTTACATATTCTTCTACTAAGATGTTCTTCACTTTACATGTTCTTCACTTTACATGTTCTTCACTTTACATGTTCTTCACTTTACATGAGCTTTACTTTGCTGTGCCCTTAACCGTTATGGTCGTTTGTGGAAACGAGTTATCACATCAAAAGACACACACATATATATATATCGTGGTTGAATACGTCACTTCCTGTGGGCGTATACAACTTGAGGGCGCCCATCTCCTCTCCTAGTCAGCGGCGTGGATTTTTGGATTGTCCAGGGACAGATTTATAAAAAACCCTTTGCATGTGAGTTCACTATTGACATCGCTAACCTTCACTTTGACATGCTAGCTACTCCGCCAGGTACATTAAAACGTTATGCTTTGGCAGCTTTATGTCTTCTTCAACTTATGAGATTTGTTTATGTACGAGAGTTTGTTGTTGTTCTTCTTGTTGCTGTTGATATATCTCTTTATATCCAAAGCATTATGCACTATTGGTCTATTTCTATTGACTCCATTCTAATTCTACTTTACCACCAGGCTGCACGCCATTTGTATGTGTGTGTGTGTGTGTGTGTGTGAAAGTGGAGAGGATAAGTGCATTGCGAACGGACCTGAACTTCACACCGCAATGACGACACTGGCTTAGTCTCAGGTCCTGAGGAATTTCAACCAATGCAGCCCCTCTCCAGGGTTTTGTTTCTGATAGATAAAAGTTCACGATGACGAGGGCCACCCTGAATGCCCTGATATCAGTGTCCCAAGATGTCTAGATGTAATACCAGACAACACGAATCACGAAGTTAACTCCAGTGAAGTAATATTAAACAATCATTTCATTCTGATCATGAACTGACATAAAGGTAAATTCAGGATGATGTACAATAGCAAACTGTAAACATGCATCCATCTATCTCGATGCCCAAAGCTAGACCGATCTTAAAACAAAGCATGTGCTCCCAACTGTCGGTTTTAAAATACGTTATTTGTACCAAACGACGTATACACTAAAGCTCGAAATATTTACACTCATGATGGCGGAATGACGCCATGGATACTGTGTGGGCGGAGCCTAAATTAAGTCACCAAGCTTACACTATACTATTTCTCCACATGATTAGAGCCCTTTTGTGCTTAGAGCCATATGTGATTAGAGCCATATGTGAGTAGAGCCCTATGTGATTAGAGCTCCTAAAAAAATGGGGACATCAAATAAAGCTTTTGTGGCGCCAAGATACTATTAATTTATTTTTAAGCATCACATTTTCTAAAGATGTGTACCTTAATTGGGCCCTTTTTTGCCGGTGCCCTAGGCAGACGAAGTGTGCCAGTATGTCTGTGATTTTAGATCTAAGGATCAATGATAAAGTGTGCAAGAGATCGAAAACATACAAGTTTAATGAACCAGTAAATCTAATTCAAATGACGAATTTACTTCTAATCGTACATTGTTTGTCAAAAGAAAAATGAACAATACATTTAGTTAAATTTCTAAAAGATAGAAATTCAAATGACAACAATTATAAGCATTCGACTGTATATTGATGAGAAATCGTATGGAATTGTATACATAATAAAAAAATTATACCAAAACACAAACAAAAAAAAGAAGGAAAAAAAAAACAGATTTAACACTTAAAGAAACAAAACATCAAAAACTATACATTATGATTTCACACCCTCTGGTATATTAAACACGCTATAACCAATGCAACACTTTATTTAATGGTGTCGATGGCTGATGCCGTAAAGCGCTGGACTGTCAACCTGATGGTCTTCTGGTCGATACCTCAGTTAAAAACCAAAGGATATTTCAGGTCATGGTAAAAGTCCCTGCCATATCTTCTTTATATATTCCGTGAGGCCCAATGCTATTTCACTATCGTCTATGGTGGACATGAAGGACACCATAAAAACAGTCCCATTAGTAGTTTATAGGATCTAAGAGATTTCATCACATCCTTAAAGGGACTTATACACACAGGTAAAACAGTCTAAATTTTTTCATTATTATAAAAAATGAAAGTTAAATTAATGCAAGTTATAGTTAACATTATATATATATATATATATATATATATATATATATATATATATATATATATATATATATATATATATATATATATATATATTAGGTGCATCACCAAAATTTTTTATAATTGATCTGTCTGCTATTTAAATGTGTTCCATTGATCAAAAAAGCATTGTGTAAAAATTAAAAAATATTTGACAATATTTAGAGGTGACCCGGACTTCAACAAAGTTTGCATAAGCACTACGAAAAACTAGATAAACCATCCTTCTGTAAAGTCTTACAGACTTACATACAAAAAGTGAAGCGCTATATAAATCGTTTTATAGTCTTTGGTTTTATAATGTTTGTTTATTGATTTTTGATAAGCAGTTGTGCTAGAAATAAAATTTAAAATTCACATTTTATTAGCAAAAACAACATCTTTACCGTATATTGATGACCAAGGCAAGCATTTTAATTTATTTATATTATTTTAATTTCTATTAAAATAATGACCTATAAAAATTGAACATGGAAATGATATGAAAACAACAATAAAATGTTTACACCACCTTCTAAGGAAATGCTATTGACCCTAATCAAGTTAATGCTTTCTACGAAAAAGCAAACATTCCAATGGTGACAGAGAGGGTGAGCTTGTGAGAAGATTGTTCAGCTTCTTGATGAATACAATAAACTTCGTTCAATTGATAAAAGTCGCCGAAACACACCAGCCACCAAACGTAAACTGGAACAAATGAAATCTATGTTGGCAACAACTTTTCAACTGTAGCCACCAAATGTCGAGACTATTATCAAGAATGCAGAAGACCTTGCAATCTGAGGCCCATGAAAGGAGACAGGTCTTCCAGCTTTTGATCATTTGACAAAACACTTGCAAAAAAATTCGCTCGACGCCATTCACGAGATGTCGCAACATTGGAACGTCAGAAACGCGCAAGAAATGAAAGATGTTCAACGATATCAGTGCCTTCCAGTGAGGATAGCAGTGACGAACCCGATGATTCTACTTCTAAACTGAAGATAATATTGAGCTTGTTGATAACTGTTTGGATGATATAATGCCATTGCAAAAGCGAAGAAAGCCAACAGGAGCTTTAGTATTTGTACCTCCAGATGTTTTAAGCCGACCAAATCTTGTGTCACTAGCGAAAAGATTAAAGATTACACCAACATATGTACACATTGCGGGCCTTATTAGCGAGTCTGTGCGATGTATCAATGGTGACTTCTTCCTATGCCACTGCAGACTGTTCACGTCGCAGTTGCAAGTGAGATATCTACAAAGATCCACGACTCCTGGGAATAAACTCAAACTCTGCACTCTCCACTGGGGTGGCAAACTGACACCTTCTCTAAAAATCATCGTGAAGAACGCGTAACAGTTGTTGTCGGTGATACAAAGCAATTGAAACTTCTAGAGTGCCAAATTATGCCAAGGGGCAACAAAGAAAATCCGTTGGTGAAATAATTGCAGAATTAACCCTGAAGCTAATGACAGAGTGGCATTGTAATGATTGTGACGTTGATATGACATTCCCGACACAACAAGATCAAACACTGGTCATCGATTCGTTGCCTGCATTGCCATACAAAATATGCTGCAACGTGCTCTTCTGTGGTTATTGTCGCCACTACATTGGTGAAGTTATCCTCTCGCATGTGTTTGCAGACATTAGAAAATAGTAGTTTCCAAATCCCCGGATATAACTTTGTTCACTCAAGTTTCGAAGTAATTATGAGTTGGTGGCACATGATTGGTCTCACGTTTGTAGTTCGTTTACGTTAGCTGATCATGATTCAAGGCTCAAGAGTTGACTGACGATAATGAGATGCGTAATTGGTATTACGCCAAATCAGTAAATGTAAAACTGAATTCTGCGAGACGACTACCACAAATTCTTTAAGCTGTCCCTTGTTTACCTGAATGCTACAAATAAGGTTAACTTAAAAGACCAGGTGCCCCACAAAGCACGATGGATGGCAAAGCTGATATATTGCCTCAAGATTGCACTGTGTGAGAAACAAATTCACCTATTGCCTCCAGGTACTATTACCACACGTGATCAAGTGCCAAAGATCCGCATTTGCTACATTGTAACACATGTTTATGCCGTGGTGGCTCACTTGCAAAAAAGAGTGGATGCAATCATGGAATGATCTACAGGCCTACAAGCGACTGGATCACAACGATGTCAACAGAGACATATCCAAGTCAGCAATCCAATTCAGTGGTTGCCCTCCAAACTCCACAGAATCGATTTGAAAATGGTTAGGGAAAACCACGATTCCAATCAATTGATTCTAAAACTCGGTTGTGTGATCTGGCTGAGTTGACTCAGCTTAATAGTATACAGACTTCAACTGGACACAGGATTCCCAACTGCCTGTTGATGATTGGTGCCAAACAGCTTTATACATTGCCAGTGCAGAAAATTGTTGTTGCTGCTATTAACGTTGTTAACGATTGTGCTGAGAGAGGAGTGAAATCTGGCATCTGACTTTGTTACAGCGCGAACGGATGAACATTACCAAAACATTCTTTAATTGGTAGAAATGGACCGCAAAGAAATATCTCAAATGTACGTAAACCTTACAAACGTGCAACAAAGTGACACTGAATTAAATGCAACAGTACAAATAATTTAATACTTTAATGTAACTTTTATATAGACAAGAATAAACTTTTTTTTCTTACATGTTTTGTGATTTCTTGGCGGGGGGAGGGGGACCTCTAAATCAACTCTGATTTGAAAAATAAATATTTTACACAAGTTATTATTAATGATATTGAAAACAAATTAGAAACATAGACAGCTCAAAAAAACAAACAATCAATTTTTTCCTCTATTGTGGTAGATGCACCTCAATATATATATATATATATATATATATATATATATATATATATGTAAAAGAAGAAGGAGAAATTTCAACAGAAATGCATGGGTGTTTTAATAATTCATGTGTTTAGAATATGAAATTAATATAACATTAATAAAGATCCGTTAGCACAACACAGATCATGAAAGTTCCGTTACTAAAGATATATTTGTGTGTGAAGTAATAGATATTTCCTTATTTATATTATTTTCAGTGAATTTCCTATATAAAATTACATACGTGAGTTTAAAATATTACACATATAGGCCTTCCCACTCTCATACCGAATTGAACTTAAACTATTTTCACTGCTGAAAACTAAACATATGTAACTACACTGGCGTCACTTTCTGACAGTTAAATTCTGAACCTATTGTAAGTCAGTGAATTTTTCAAATTTACTCTCAACAATTTATTATATTGTGGCTACGAATTGGGAAGACTATCAGTTTACAGTGGCAATGAAAATAATAATAAACAACAAAAACTATGACAGACACGAATTATGTTTTTTTACTTTTCATTGCTGGAAGGATCGGATTGTTGACTCGTGATTTAACTCGTTGTAAATTATGGGACATAGTGATACGCTTTTCTTATGATCGTCAAGGGTATCTTGATCAGGGCTCTAGGAAAGTGTGTGTCTAAATGGCTATGGGGCCGCATCGCTAGTAAGATTATGATAACTGCAATGAATTAATAAAGATTTTTATGGGGATAGTGTAAAGTTAACAGAGTGGTTATAGACTACTGAGAAAGTTACCTTCGCAATGATTCTTAAATTCAGGGGTCGCTAACTCAACCTCCCAATTTGTCCACTGGTTGCAGACGAACTCACGTGGGTCTTGATAAATTAAGCACACTAAACCAAATTTTCGAGAACTTCTATACAGCCATATTCTCTTCTTAAGAAAACTGGAAAGTAAGAAATCTTCTTAAAGAAAAAGAGGGATTGAATGAAGCTCTCTCTCTCTCTCTCTCTCTCTCTCTCTTTTAATCGTGAGTCGGATAAAACAAAACAAAAAATACTTTTTTTTGTGTGTGTGTACGGTTAGTCGCTGTTCAGCTCTTTCACTGTCAACCGGGTAGTCCCAAGCCCGAAACTCAGATAGAACATTGGATTTCTTTCACGCGAGCTTCAAATGGTTACCCGACTTAACGCTGGAAAAAAAAAGTTGGCTAAGGTTGTGTTGAGGTCGAAATCATAACAGTGTGAGAATCACGATTAGACAGTATGTCAAAGAATGAAGCTTGGGTTCACGAACAGTCTACAACGCGTTCAACTGATAACAGAGTTGTTGTAAGACCAGGAATGTTTCCTAATGTAATATCCACACATTGTTGTATAGCGACAGAGAGGCTTGGAAACGGGAAAAGATTGAAAGCGATAACATTTACGAGACTTCTGCTGTCCTTTGAATGCACGACAATTGTTACAATTGTGTTAAAGAATGAGCAGCAGTCATGCTCAGCTTCTTTCAACAATGTTCACAGCCAACTTGATGGCAAAAGATAGCCATAAACTTTCTATTGGCAAATTCAATATGTGTACCATGTAAAAATCAATGTGTATTAAGTTTAACAGAAAACACATAAATCTTGTCTTTACTAACTTCACACTGTATGTGAAGCGTTTTTTAACGTTTGCAGACAATAAGTAAAAAAAAAAAAGGGACATGATTTTGATGTGGACGCACATTTCAAATTCAAATTAACTGCCAGGGAACACATTTATTATAATGATCTGTAGTCCTCAATATAAACAATTTGTATTTAAATCTTTTTCATTAAAGTGAATGTTATTTATAAAAAATTTTATTTAGTTGATTCTATGAATTGTATTTTTTTTCGTTTATTATAATTTGTTTCTATATCTAAATTACTGGCACCTTATTCTCTCAACAAGAAAATTTATTTTGATAATATATCAGTTTCATAAAATAGAGCTTATAATAATTTATATTTTTTTTAAATTACTTAAAATTACATTTTTTGTATGAATGTAACAGAAAATAAATTATTATATTCTGACTCACAACAAATACTCCTAAACAAAAAAAATAAATAAAATGTTTGTGCTGGTTGATGGATTGCCACATAACACTTAATATACTTCTTTATGCTTATATATCTAAAACTATCAGAAAGATGGTGCTTGTTAAGATTAAAATTATGAAAAGTGCATTTTTCTTATATTGTTTCTGTTTAAATGATGGGGCTGACTGAATTGTGGTATTTTGTGGACTGTCATTGCTTTAAGCCTCAGTCCACTGTGTATAAAATTCATCCAATCTATAAAGAAGATGGTAAACAAAATATTTTAGTATGTCATATGATTATTTATTGTTTAATTCATCGATCTCTTTGATATTAATAAACACAACCTATACTTTTGTTAATTGCAGTGGTTTATTTTTAGTACTATGATCTATATAAGATATTTAATAATGTCATCCTGTATAACATGAACACACATAAACAGAAATAGTTAGATCTTAGCTAAACTTTTTAAAATGTATTTATAGAGATTCCTATTCTATTCATAAGTGATTGATAATATAATTTATCAGTTTTTGTTTAACCAAAAATATGAGTTAGAATTTCATTGGATTTTAATCATGTTTTTTTAACATCAAGTTAGTTATTGATTATGATAAAATAAAGTTTGAACAATAAGAAAAACAACAACAGAGTAATGCAATGTAATTTAACTAAAATATTAAAAGGAAGACTCATTTACTAATGTGGTACAGTTTATTGAAATCAACTCAAAATTAGGTAAAATGGGGTTTATGTTCCAAGCTTCTTAAGTTGTTCCATCACTATCATATTCCACTTAAAAGGAGATGGTTGGTGTTTGGAAATCTGCCAAGAATGCAAAAAGTATCAGAGAATTAGAAAATATTTAAAAAAAAAATAAGTATATATAAGACAAACGAGTTTAAAACATTTGTAAAAAGAAGGGACTATTAACCTGTATAAATTGGAATTCCCTCATCATAGCCAGCAGACTGTTATCTTTTAAACTCCCCACCCAGTAGGTGTTTAGCTTGAAAATCCTTCAGAAGGAATGATTATGTTTTAAGACTGTCATTACCAAATTTAAAAATCTTAACATGCAAGGGTTAGTTGTGTAAGAGGAAAGTTAAAATCTAGTGGGGTGGAAAAGACATGTATTATTTATTAAAATATTTGCATAACCAAAATGGGTTACTTACAATAATTATATTGAATATTTCTTGTACAAGTTGAATGTTGTGGTCATTGGCACCATTGCTGGACAAGTGGAGGTTAATTTTCCTTCCAGCTGGCTAATATCCATTATAATATATTGTTTCTTCGAAGGAAGTTCCAGTTTCATTACAACTATCCCAATTGTTTTTTGTTGAAAATTGCAGAGAAAATATTTAATTTTTCAGAGTTACTGAACCAAATTAAACATTAACATAAAAGCAAGGGTTAGTCGTTTTAGTAGAAACTGAATTCTAATGGGGAATGTGAGAGAGAGAAAAATATTATTTATTGAAAATATACAAAAAATGGGTTTCTTACCATGTTTATATTGAATAAAAATTCTCCCTCTTCCTACAATTTAGCCAAGGGCTGCGAGTCTACCCAGACAAGTTATTACCAGATGCTATAATCAAACACCAACTGCATCTGTCATCAGACAGTTATGGTGGCAAATCTGGAAGAGAAATGCTAAAATTAATATAAAGCTATTAACATCTACACTTAAATTAACTAAATGAATTTTTAAATATAAAAAATGCTTCACCGTAGACTATTTCTGTTATTGTAGGATGGTCTTTAAATTTCTTGTACCAGTTGAATGTTGTGCTATTGGTACCATTTCATGGATCTATGGAGTGTGATTTTTATTCAGGCTGGCTATTATCCTTATAATATATTGTTTTTTAAAATGAATGCCCAGTTTCAGTACCAGTTTCATTACACCCATCCAAAATGATTTTGGCTTAAAATTCTGCAGAGAAAATATTTAATTTTTCAGAGTTGCCAGAACAAAATTTAGACATAGTAACATAAATGCAAGTACAATGTTTTAGTGTAAGAAACTTTTAATTCTAATGGGGAATTGGAGAGAGAAAAATATTATTTATTGAAAATATAAAATATGGGTTTCTTACCATGTTTATATTGAATAAAAAAAATACTCCCTCTTCTTTACAAATTAGCCAAGGGCTAGTGCGTATTTAACCAGACAAGTTATAACCAGGTGTTATATTCAAACACCAACTAAATCTGTCATCAGTTTATTATTGGTGCAAATTCTGGAAGAAAATATGTTTAAAATTAATGGTAGGCTGGCTAACATTTACACTTAATATAACTATATGTACTTTGTTAAAGTGAAAAAAATGCTCACCAGAGACTATTTCTGTTAATGTAGATGCCTCCTAAATTTCTTGGTATTGCTGAATGTTGTGGCCTGGCGGCACCATTTCATGGGGTCTACGGAGTGTAAGTTTTTCTTCAGGCTGGCCACTATCCTTTATAATATATATTGTTTCTTTAAAAGGAATGCCCAGTTTCAATACCAGTTTCATTACACCCATCCAATTGTTTTTATTTGAAATTTCTGCAGAGAAAATATTTGATTTTTCAGAGCTATCAGAACAAATTGAAAAATATTAACATAAAAGTGCAAGGTTAGTCGTTTTAGTAGAAACTTACATTTAATGGGGAATGGAGAGAGAAAATATTATTTATTGAAAATATAAAAAATGGGTTACTTACCATATGCTTTACATGGAAAAAAATACTCCCTCTTTTCTACAATTTAGCCAATGGCTAGTGAGTCGTCTAGACAGTTATAACCAAGTGCTTTGATCAAACCCAAACTGCATTCGTCATTAGACCATTAATTGTGCAAATCTGGAAGAGAAAATGTTTAAAATTAATGGTAGCTGGCTGACATTCACACTTAAATTAACTAAATGAACTTTTTTGTTAAATATAAAAAATGCTTCACCGTAGACTATTTCTGTTAATGTAATATGTGGTCTTTAAATTTCTTTTTAACAGTTGAAGGTTGGAATAATGGCACCATTTCATGGGTCTATGGAGGTGTTATTCTTCAGGCTGGCTAATATCCTTTATAATATATTGTTTCTTTAATAGGAATGCCCAGTTTCAGTACAAGGTTCATTTCACCCATCCAAATTGTTTTTGGCTTGAAAATTCTGCAGAGAAAATATTTAATTTTTCAGAGTTGTCAGAACAAAATTGAAACATATTAACATAAAAGCAAGGGTTAGTCGCTTTAGTAGATACTTAAATTTAATGGGGAACGGAGAGAGAAAAATATTATTTATTGAAATATTAAAAAATAAGTTAATTACCATGTTAATATTGAATAAAAAAAAAATACTCCCTCTTCCTTACAATTTAGCCAATGGCTAGTGAGTCTACCGACAAGTTATAACTAAGTGCTTTGATCAAACCCCAACTGCATCTGTCATCAGACCATTAATTGTGCAAATCTGAAGAGAAAATGTTTAAAATTAATGGTAGCTAATAATATTCACACTTAAATTAATTAAATGAATTTTTTGTTAAAATATAAAAAATGCTTCACCGTGTAAACTATTTCTGTTAATGTAGGATGGTCTTTTAAGTTGCATGTACCAGTTGAATGTTGTGGCTGGCACCATTTCAGATCTATGGAGTATGAGTTTTTCTTCAGGCTGGCTAATATCCTTTATAATATATTGTTTCTTTAATAGGAATGCCCAGTTTCAGTACAAGGTTCATTTCACCCATCCAAATTGTTTTGGCTTAAAAATTCTGCAGAGAAAATATTTAATTTTTCAGAGTTGTCCGGAACAAAATTGAAACATATTAACATAAAAGCAAGGGTTAGTCGTTTTAGTAGATACTTAAATTTAATGGGGAACGAGAGAGAGAGAAAAATATTATTTATTGAAAATATTAAAAATGGGTTACTTACCATGTTAATATTGAATAAAAAAAATACTCCCTCTTCCTTACATAATTTAGCCAATGGCTAGTGAGTCTGCCCAGACAAGTTATAACCAAGTGCTTTGATCAAACCCCAACTGCATCTGTCATCAGACATTTAATTGTGCAATTCTAGAAGAGAAAATGTTTGTACTACGTAGCTATTGACATTCACACTTAAATTAACTAAATGAACTTTTTGTTAAAATATAAAAAATGCTTCACCGTAGACCGTTCTATTTCTGTTAATGTAATATGGTCTTTAAATTCTTTAACAGTTGAAGGTTGTAGTCAATGGCACCATTTCATGGGTCTATGGAGTGTGTTATTCTTCAGGCTGGCTAATATCCTTTATAATATATTGTTCCTTTAATAGAAATGCCCAGTTTCAGTACAAGGTTCATTTCACCCATCCAAATTGTTTTTGGCTTGAAAATTCTGGGTAGAGAAAATATTTAATTTTTCAGAGTTGTCAGAACAAATTGAAACATATTAACATAAAAGCAAGGGTTAGTCGTTTTAGTAGATACTTAAATTTAATGGGGAACGGGAGAGAGAAAAATATTATTTATTGAAAATATTAAAAAAATGGGTTACTTACCATGTTAATATTGAATTAAAAAAAAAATACTCTCTTTCTTACAATTTAGCCAATGGCTAGTGAGTCTGCCCAGACAAGTTATAACCAAGTGCTTTGATCAAACCCAAACTGCATCTGTCATTAGACCATTAATTGTGCAAATCTGGAAGAGAAAATGTTTAAAATTAATGGTAGCTGGCTGACATTCACACTTAAATTAACTAAATGAACTTTTGTTAAAATATAAAAATGCTTCACCGTAGACTATTTCTGTTAATGTAATATGGTCTTTAAATTTCTTTTAACAGTTGAAGGTTGTAGTCAATGGCACCATTTCATGGGTCTATGGAGTGTAAGTTATTCTTCAGTTGGCTAATATCCTTTATAATATATTGTTTCTTTAATAGGAATGCCCAGTTTCAGTACAAGGTTCATTTCACCCATCCAAATTGTTTTTGGCTTGAAAATTCTGCAGAGAAAATATTTAATTTTTCAGAGTTGTCAAAACAAATTGAAACATATTAACATAAAAAGCAAGGGTTAGCTGCTTTTAGTAGATACTTAAATTTAATGGGGAACGGGAGAGAGAAAAAAATATTATTTATTGAAAAATATTAAAAAATGGGTTAATTACCATGTTAATATTGAATAAAAAAAATACTCCTCTTCCTTACAATTTAGCCAATGGCTAGTGAGTCTGCCCATGTTATAACCAAGTGCTTTGATCAGCCCCAACTGCATCTGTCATCAGACCATTAATTGTGCAAATCTGGAAGAGAAAATGTTTAAAATTAATGGTAGCTGGCTATCATTCACACTTAAATTAATTAAATGAATTTTTTGTTAAAATATAAAATGCTTCACCGTAAACTATTTCTGTTAATGTAGGATGGTCTTTAAGTTGCATGTACCAGTTGAATGTTGTGGTCATTGGCACCATTTCATGGATCTATGGAGTATGAGTTTTTCTTCAGGCTGGCTAATATCCTTTATAATATATTGTTTCTTTAATAGGAATGCCCAGTTTCAGTACAAGGTTCATTTCACCCATCCAAATTGTTTTTGGCTTGAAAAATTCTGCAGAGAAAACATTAATTTTTCAGAGTTGTCCGAACAAAATTGAAACATATTAACATAAAAGCAAGGGTTAGCTGTTTTAGTAGATAATTAAATTTTAATGGGAACGAGAGAGAAAATATTATTTATTGAAAATATTAAAAATGGGTTACTTAACAATTAAGTGTTAATATTGAATAAAAAAAATACTCCCTCTTCCTTACAATTTCTCCCAGCTAATGGCTAGTGAGTCTGCCCAGACAAGTTATAAACTAAGTGCTTTGATCAAACCCCAACTGCATCTGTCATCAGACATTTAATTGTGCAATTCTAGAAGAGAAAATGTTTAAAATTAATGGTAGCTGGTTGACATTCACACTTAAATTAACTAATGAACTTTTTTGTTAAAATATAAAAAATGCTTCACCGTAGACTATTTCTGCTAATGTAATATGGTCTTTAAATTTCTTTTAACAGTTGAAGGTTGTAGTCAATGGCACCATTTCATGGGTCTATGGAGTGTAAGTTATTCTTCAGGCTGGCTAATATCCTTTATAATATATTGTTCCTTTAATAGAAATGCCCAGTTTCAGTACAAGGTTCATTTCACCCATCCAAATTGTTTTGGCTTGAAAATTCCCAGAGAAAATATTTAATTTTTCAGAGTTGTCAGAACAAAATTGAAACATATTAACATAAAAGCAAGGGTTAATGTTTTAGTAGATACTTAAATTTAATGGGGAACGGAGAGAGAAAAAAATATTATTTATTGAAAATATTAAAAAATGTTACTTACCATGTTAATATTGAATAAAAAATACTCCCTCTTCCTTACAATTTAGCCAATGGCTAGTGAGCCTGCCTCCAGACAAGTTATAACCAAGTGCTTTGATCAAACCCCCAACTGCATCTGTCATCAGACCATTAATTGTGCAAATCTGGAAGAGAAAATGTTTAAAATTAATGGTAGCTGGCTAACATTCACACTTAAATTAACTAAATGAATTTTTGTTAAAATATAAAAAAATGCTTCACCGTAGACTATTTCTGTTATTGTAGGATGGTCTTTAAATTTCTTTGTACCAGTTGAATGTTGTGGTCATTGGCAAAATTACATTTTATGGATCTATATGGAGTGTGATTTTTTTATTCAGGCTGGCTATTATCCTTTTATAATATATTGTTTCTATAAAAAGGAATGCCCAGTTTCAGTACCAGTTTCATTACACCCATCCAAATGATTTTGGCTTGAAAATTCTGCAGAGAAAATATTTAATTTTTCAGAGTTGCCAGAACAAAATTTAGACATAGTAACATAAATGCAAGGGTTAGTCGTTTTAGTAGAAACTTTTAATTCTAATGGGGGAATTGGGAGAGAGAGAAAAATATTATTTATTGAAAATATAAAATATGGGTTTCTATCATGTTTATATTGAATAAAAAATACCCCTCTTCTTTTTTACAATTTAGCCAAGGGCTAGTGCGTCTACCCAGACAAGTTATAACCAAAGTATATTCAAACACCAACTGCATCTGTCATCAGTATATTATTGGTGCAAATCTGGAAGAGAAAATGTTTAAAATTAATGGTAGCTGGCTAACATTCACACTTAAATTAACTAAATGAATTTTTTGTTAAAATATAAAAAATGCTTCACCGTAAACTATTTCTGTTAATGTAGGAAGGTCTTTAAATTGCTTGTACCAGTTGAATGTTAGTGTCATTGGCACCATTTCATGGATCTATGGAGTGAGCTTTTCTTTCAGGCTGCTAATATCCTTTATAATATATTGTTTCTTTAATAGGAATGCCCAGCTTCAGTACAAGGTTCATTTCACCCATCCAAATTGTTTTTATTTGAAATATCCGCAGAGAAAATATTTGATTTTTCAGAGTTGTCAGAACAAATTGAAACATATTAACATAAAAGCAAGGGTTAGTCGTTTTAGTAGATACTTAAATTTAATGGGGAACGGGAGAGAGAAAATATTATTTATTGAAAAATATTAAAAAAATGTATTACTTACCATGTTAATATTGAATAAAAAATACTCCTCTTTTCTACAATTTAGCCAATGGCTAGTGAGTCTGCCTCCAGACAAGCTATAACCAGTGCATGGATCAAACCCAAACTGCATCTGTCATTAGACCATTAATTGTGCAAATCTGGAAGAGAAATGTTTAAAATTAATGGTAGCTATTGACATTCACACTTAAATTAACTAAATGAACTTTTTGTTAAAATATAAAATGCTTCACCGTAGACTATTTCTGTTAATGTAATATGGTCTTTAAATTTCTTTAACAGTTGAAGGTTGTAGTCAATGGCACCATTTCATGGGTCTATGGAGTGTAAGTTATTCTTCAGGCTGGCTAATATCCTTTATAATATATTGTTTCTTTAATAGGAATGCCCAGTTTCAGTACAAGGTTCATTTCACCCATCCAAATTGTTTTTGGCTTGAAAATTCTGCAGAGAAAATATTTAATTTTTCAGAGTTGTCAGAACAAAATTGAAACATATTAACATAAAAGCAAGGGAGTTAGTTGCTTTAGTAGATACTTAAATTTAATGGGGAACGGGAGAGAGAAAAATATTATTTATTGAAAAAAATATTAAAAATGGGTTAATTACCATGTTAATATTGAATAAAAAAATTTCTTCCTTGGCAATTTAGCCAATGGCTAGTGAGTCTGCCCAGACAAGTTATAACCAAGTGCTTGATCAAACCCCCAACTGCATCTGTCATCAGACCATTAATTGTGCAAATCTGGAAGAGAAAATGTTTAAAATTAATGGTAGCTACTAACATTCACACTTAAATTAATTAAAATGAATTTTTTGTTAAAATATAAAATGCTTCACCGTGAAACGGCTTTCTGTTAATGTAGGATGGTTCCTATTGCATGTACCAGTTGAATGCTGTGGTCATTGGCACCATTTCATGGATCTATGGAGTATGAGTTTTCAGGCTGGCTAATATCCTTGCACATATTGCTTCTTTAATAGGAATGCCCAGTTTCAGTACAAGGTTCATTTCACCCATCCAAATTGTTTTTGGCTTGAAAATTTGCAGAGAAAATATTTAATTTTTCAGAGTTGTCCGAACAAAATTGAAACATATTAACATAAAAGCAAGGGTTAGTCGTTTTAGTAGATACTTAAATTTAATGGGAACGAGAGAGAAAAAATATTATTTATTGAAAATATTAAAAAAATGGGTTACTTACCATGTAAGTTAATATTGAATAAAAAAAATACTCCCTCTTCCTTACAATTTAGCCAATGGCTAGAGTCTGCCCAGACAAGTTATAACCAAGTGCTTTGATCAAACCCCAACTGCATCTCAGTCATCAGACATTTAATTGTGCAATTTGTGAAGAGAAAATGTTTAAAATTAATGGTAGCTGGCTGACATTCACACTTAAATTAAACTAATGAACTTTTTGTTAAAATATAAAAAATGCTTCACCGTAGACTATTTCTGTTAATGTAATATGGTCTTTAAATTTCTTTTTAACAGTTGAAGGTTGTAGTCAATGGCACCATTTCATGGGTCTATGGAGTGTAAGTTATTCTTCAGGCTGGCTAATATCCTTTATAATATATTGTTCCTTTAATAGAAATGCCCAGTTTCAGTACAAGGTTCATTTCACCCATCCAAATTGTTTTTGGCATGAAAAATTCTCTGCAGAGAAAATATTTAATTTTTTCAGGAGTTGTCAGAACAAAATTGAAACATATTAACATAAAAGCAAGGGTTAGTCGTTTTAGTAGATACTTAAATTTAATGGGGAACGGGAGAGAGAAAAAATATTATTTATTGAAAATATTAAAAAAATGGGTTACTTACCATGTTAATATTGAATAAAAAAAAGACTCTTCCTTACAATTTAGCCAATGGCTAGTGAGTCTGCCAACGAGATATAACCAAGTGCTTTGATCAAACCCCAACTACCTGTCATCAGATCATTAATTGTGCAAATCTGAAGAGAAAATGTTTAAAAAATTAATGGTAGCTGGCTAACATTCACACTTAAATTAACTAAATGAATTTTTTGTTAAAATATAAAAAATGCTTCACCGTAGACTCATTTCTGTTATTGTAGGATGGTCTTAAATCTCTTTTTGTACCAGTTGAATGTTGTGGTCGTTGGTACCATTTTATGGATCTATGGAGTGTGATTTTTATTCAGGCTGGCTATTATCCTTTATAATATATTGTTTCTATAAAAAGGAATGCCCAGTTTCAGTACCAGTTTCATTACACCCATCCAAAATGATTTTGGCTTGAAAAATTCTGCAGAGAAAATATTTAATTTTTCAGAGTTGCCAGAACAAAATTTAGACATAGTAACATAAATGCAAGGGTTAGTCGTTTTAGTAGAAACTTTTAATTCTAATGGGGAATTGGAGAGAGAGAAAAATATTATTTATTGAAAATATAAAATATGGGTTTCTTACCATGTTTATATTGAATAAAAAATACTCCCTCTTCTTTTACAATTTAGCCAAGGGCTAGTGCGTGTCTACCCAGACAAGTTATAACCAGGTGGTTATATTCAAACACCAACTGCATCTGTCATCAGTATATTATTATAAATCTGGAAGAGAAAATGTTTAAAATTAATGGTAGCTGGCTAACATTCACACTTAAATTAACTAAATGAATTTTTTGGTTAAAATATAAAAAGTGCTTCACCGTAAACTATTTCTTAAGTTAATGTAGGAAGGTCTTTAAATTGCTTGTACCAGTTGAATGTTGTGGTCATTGGCACATTTCATGGATCTATGGAGTATGAGTTTTTCTTCAGGCTAGTTTAATATCCTTATAATATATTGTTTCTTTAATAGGAATGCCCAGTTTTATGGCCAAGGTTCATTTCACCATCCAAATTGTTTTTGGCTTGTTATCCAGAGAGAAAATATTTGATTTTTCAGAGTTGTCAGAACAAATTGAAAAATATTAACATAAAAGTATATGGTTAGTCGCTTGTAGAAACTTACATTTAATGGAGAGAGAGAAAAATATTATTTATTGAAAATATAAAAAATGGGTTATCACTATGTTTACATTGAAAAAAAAATACTCCCTCTTTCTTACAATTTAGCCAATGGCTAGTGAGTCTGCCCAGACAAGTTATAACCAAGTGCTTTGATCAAACCCCCCCAACTGCATCTGTCATCAGACCATTAATTGTGCAAATCTGGAAGAGAAAATGTTTAAAATTAATGGTAGCTGGCTAACATTCACACTTAAATTAACTAAATGAATTTTTTGTTAAAATATAAAAAATGCTTCACCCGTAGACTATTTCTGTTATTGTAGGATGGTCTTTAAATTTCTTGTACCAGTTGAATGTTGTGGTCATGTTTACTTCTATGGATCTACGGAGATGAGTTTTTCTTCAGGCTGGCTAATATCCTTTATAATATATTGTTTCTTTAATAGGAATGCCCAGTTTCAGTACAAGGTTCATTTCACCCATCCAAATTGTTTTTGGCTTTGAAAATTCTGTAGAAAAAATATTTAATTTTTCACACTTGCCAGAACAAAAGTTAGACATAATGACATAAATGCAAGGGTTAGACGTTTTAGTAGAAACTTTTATTCTAATGTGGTTAATGTGGAAAGAGAGAAAAATATTATTTATTGAAAACATTTAAAAAATGGGTTACTTACCATGTTAATATTGAATAAAAAAATACCCTCTCCTTACAATTTAGACAATGGCTAGTGAGTCTGCCCAGACAAGTTATAACCAAGTGCTTTTGATCAAACTCCAACTGCATCTGTCATCAGACCATTAATTGTGCAAATCTGGAAGAGAAAATGTTTAATATTAATGGTAGCTAGCTAACATTCACACTTAAAATTAACTAAATGAACTTTTTGTTAAAATATAAAAATTGCTTCACCATAGACTTTTTTCTGTTCATGTAATATGTCTTTAAATTTCTTTAATAGCAAGGTTGTAGTCATTGGCACCCATTTTATGGGTCTATGATGCAAGTTATTCTTCAGGCTGGCTAATATCCTTTTTTATAATATATTGCTTTAATAGGAATGCCTGTTTCAGTATTACCTGTTCATTTCACCCATCCCACTTTTTTTGGCTTGAAAATTTGCAGAGAAAATAATTTTCAGAGTTGTCAGAACAAAATTAACATATTAACATAAAGCAAGGGTTAGTCGTTTTAGTAGATACTAAATTTAATGGGGAACGGGAGAGAGAAAATATTATTTATTGAAAATATAAAAATGGGTTACTTACCATGTTAATATTGAATAAAAAATACCCCCTCTTTCTCACAATTTAGCCAATGGCTAGTGAGTCTGCCCAAACACATAACCAAGTGCTTTGATCAAACCCCCTCAACTGCATCTGTCATCAGACCATTAATTGTGCAAATCTGGAAGAGAAATGTTTAAAATTAATGGTAGCTAGCTAACATTCACACTTAAATTAACTAAATTAATTTTTTGTTAAAATATAAAAAATGCTTCCGTAGACTATTTCTGTTAATGTAGGATGGTCTTTAAATTGATTGTACCAGTTGAATGTTGTGGTCATTGGCACCATTTCCTTAAGGGATCTATGGAGTATAATTTTTCTTCAGGCTGGCTAATATCCTTATAATATATTGTTTCTTTAATAGGAATGCCCAGTTTCAGTACACGGTTCATTTCACACATCCAAATTGTTTTTGGCTTGAAAATTCTGCAGAGAAAATATTTAATTTTTCAGAGTTGTCAGAACAAATTGAATCATATTAACATAAAAGCAAGGGTTAGTCGATTTAGTAGATACTTAAATTTAATGGGGAACGGGAGAGAGAGAAAATATTATTTATTGAAAATATTAAAAATAAGCATTTACTATGTACATATTGAATAAAAAAATACTCCCCTCTTCCTTACAATTTAGCCAATGGCTAGTGAGTCTGCCCAGACAAGTTATAACCAAGTGCTTTGATCAAACCCCAACTGCATCTGTCATCAGACCATTAATTGTGCAAAATCTGGAAGAGAAAATGTTTAAAATTAATGGTAGCTGGCTGACATTCACTTAAATTAACTAAATGAATTTTTTGTTAAAATATAAAAATGCTTCACCGTAGACTATTTCTGCTAATGTCGGATGGTCCTTAAATTGCTTGTACCAGTTGAATGTTGTGGTCATTGGCACCATTTCATGGATCTATGGAGCATGAGTTTTTCTTCAGGCTGTCTAATATCCTTTATAATATATGTTTTAATAGGAATTGCCCAGTTTCAAGGCTGCTGTTCATTACAATCTATCCAAAATGTTTTTGGCTTGAAATATCTGCAGAGAAAATATTTAATTTATCAGAGTTGCCAGAACAAAATTTAGACATATTAACATAAATGCAAGGGATAGTCGTTTTAGAAGAAACTTTAATTATAATGGGTAATGGGAGAGAGAAAATATTATTTATTGAAAATTTAAAAAAAATGGGTTTCTTACAATGTTTATATTGAATAAAAAAATACTCCCTCTTCCTTACAATTTAGCCAATGGCAAGTAAGTCTGCCCAGACAAGTTATAACAAGTGCTTTCATCAAACCCCCCAACTGCATCTGTCATCAGACCATTAATTGTGCAAATCTGGAAGAGAAAATGTTTAAAATTAATGGTAGCTGGCTGACATTCACTTAAATTAACTAAATGAATTTTTTGTTAAAATATAAAAAATGCTTCACCGTAGAGACTATTTGCTAATGTTCGTGGATGGTCCTTAAATTGCTTGTACTAGTTGAATGTTGTGGTCATTGGCACCATTTTGCTGGATCTATGGAGTATGAGTTTTTCTTCAGGCTGTCTATCCTTTATAATATATTGTTTTCTTAATAGGAATGCCCAGTTTCAGTACAAGGTTCATTACACCCATCCAAAATGTTTTTTGGCTTGAAATATCTGCAGAGAAAATATTTAATTTATCAGAGTTGCCAGATCAAAATTTAGACATATTAACATAAATGCAAGGGTTAGTTGTTTCAGTAGAAACTTTAATTCTAATAGAATGGAGAGAGAGAAAATATTATTTATTGAAAATAAAAAAAAAATGGGTTTCTTACCAAGTTTATATTGAATAAAAAAAATACTCCCTCTTCCTTTCAATTTGTTTTCAATGGCTAGTGAGTCTGCCCAGACAAGTTATAACCAAGTGCTTTGATCAAACCCCTCAACTGCATCTGTCATCAGACCATTAATTGTGCAAATCTGGAAGAGAAAATGTTTAAAATTAATGGTAGCTGGCTAACATTCACACTTAAATTAACTATATGAATTTTTTGTTAAAATATAAAAAATGCTTCACCGTAGACTTTCTGTTAATGTGGGATGGTCCTTAAATTGATTGTACCAGTTGAATGTTGTGGTCATTGGCACCATTTCTATGGATCTATGGAGTATGAGTTTTTTTCAGGCTGTCTAATATCCTTTATAATATATTGTTTCTTTTTAATAGGAATGCCCAGTTTCAGTACAAGGTCTCACCCACCCATCCAAATTGTTTTTTGGCTTGAAAAGTCTGCAGAGGAAATATTTAATTTTCATAGAGTTGCCAGAACAAAATTGAAACATATTAAAATAAATGCAAGGGTTAGTCGTTTGAGAAAAGTTTAATTCTAATGGGGGATGCTTAGAGAGAGAAAATATTATTTATTTAAAATATAAAAAATGGGTTACTTATCATGTTTATATTGAATAAAAAATACTCCCTTACAATTTAGCCAAGGTCTAGTGAGTCTGCCCATAATGTATAACCAGGTGCTATGATCAAACACACACTGCATCTGTCATCAGACCATTATTTGTGCAAATCTGGCAGAGAAAATGTTTAAAATAAAGTAGAGGTTAACAACATCTACACTTAATACTTCTCAATGAATTGTTTGTCAAAATGGAAAAAATGCTTCACCAGAGACTATTTCTGTTAATGTAGGATGTTCTTTAAATTTCTTGTACAAGTAGAATGTTGTGGCTGGTTGGTGCACCATTTCATGGATCTATGGAGTGTGAGATTTTCTTCAGGCTGGCTAAAACCTTTATAATATATTGTTCCTTCAATGGGTATTCCCAGTTTCATTATTAATGGAAGGCTGGCTAACAGTCCTCAGTTTATTATAACTTAATTGAAAACAGAAACGATCTAGCACTATAAAATATTTAATGTTTGAAGGTTATTTGATTTCTTGCACCAGTTGAATGCGTTTGCTATTGGCACCATTGTTGGGATCTGCTGGGTTATTCTTTCTTCTTGCTGGGTAATTTCAATTATATAATATTTTTTTAAATGTTTTAGTGGTTATATTTTTAACCGCTGTCACCAAATTAGTTATATATTTATGTCACATCATGCTTGCTGAGGCTAAAATTATTTCTTTAATAGTTGTGGGCTCATTATTGTAAATTAACTTCAAATGTTATTTTCAGCTTTCACTTTCTACTTATAAATGACAAGAATTTTTGGTGGTCGTGGTTCATTTATTAATATATAGATACACGGCACGGACAGTGAATAATATTAAATATACAGATCTACAAATAACAGAAATCCACAATATTAACAATTCATAATATCACTTAAATACACATACCTCTATATAACATTTCAACTGCTTAATATCACATTCTAAATGCCCAGCTTCTATATTCACACAACATTGTACAAGACTTACCCTTAGCTGTCCTAGCACTCACTGTCCCTTATTCTAACTACCTTACCAATGGTCAGCATTTTTACTAGTCCTCATTTTCTCCACCACTTGCACACTTTTCATATTGAATACAAACTCACAACATGCACTGACCAAATATTATAACAGAGTTAAGGACAAACTATAACTAGTGAATGTAATATGAAAAGTTTCCTGAAAATTACAAGAAATAATAAAAAAAGATAAATTGTTGGGAGGTTTTTTTGTTATTTGTAAAAATTACGCTAATTCCACATAGTTTTAACTTGTAAAATACTTCTAGAATAGACTTTGGACAATTGGATCTGTAGCCTCTTTCCAAAATTCTCATTTCCTGTATACCTGAACTTGTCTACTTTTAAAGGGGTTATTGGCTTTGACTGTCCGATTTAATTTAAACATGTTTATATTTGTGTAAAAAATATAAGGTATGCTAATTGTAATATTATGATATGGTATTAATGAATCTTAAAATATTTAAAGCCACCAGCAATTTTTAGTAGTAAAATGCTTATTGTTAAAACATACAACTTTTTTCTTTAAATTTCTAGCATTAAATAAATCTCAAATAAGCTCGTTTGTCTCAATAAACATTTATTAAATTATCCACTTCAGATAACGGATAAGCTGATTTAAAACGTGTATTTATTTATTCACGACGTGTAAAATATACTGTAATCGATGCAAAATAAAATGTATTGTTGTTGTATACACATAAAGAAGAAAACAGACACTGCACACTTACCTGGGGAGTTGTTTTGTTCTGTAAAGCATCCCGAACGGTATCGAAATCAATTTAATTTGTACATTTGTAATCCGGATAGAAAAAAAAAGCAAGAAATGCAATACTCAGGAACATACACCACACAACACTGACCATACAAAGTTGACAGTTAAACGTGTGCTGTAAACTGAACACTGGGCCTACTATTAGGCAGGTTTTGTTTGTAACGTTACTTTGCCTCATCTGATTTGGCTGAGAGTCAATAATGAAATTCTGACATACATTCAGATATCTGAGCATAGTGAACACAAATAGCACAGCAGGACACAAATAACATTGGATGACATCTCTGACCACACAACCAACTGTAGAAATCGTGTGAACTGGCGGGCACGTAGCCTAATAGAATAAGACTAGAAGACAGATTTTTTTTTATTTGCCATATTGCACTGTTGTGTTATTTGTTGAATCGTATATTATTTCCAGGCTTCTTGCTTGTTTAAATTTATTTTTCTTAGAACACCAAAGAAAGGATGAATCATACTACGATATATTTTGTGAATAAATATAAAAAATTTCTACAGCGTTTATGTTACCTATCGAGATTCGAACACAGTACCTTTCGATCCGAAGCCATGCTTAATACCACACAGCCACCTATCCGTTACAAAATTCTCAAAATAATAGTTAGTCTATTCAGTTTAACTTCATTTATTACTTTATCTTCATTTACCAACGTTCCATCTAATACGGCTCTAATAGAATCACGTGCTCTGTTATTTTCTTTCAGTGATGGGGTTTTTTTACGATGTTAATAGATCAGAATGCCACTCTGACCGTTGACCTCAGTGACCCAATGTGTGTCCATCCTAATGTTATAGTACTGCGTTATAGATCTATTATTTTATTATATTTTTCCCCATGTACATCAGGGGTGGGCAACATATTTGGGTCAGGGGCCACACAGAAAAGGCCGTAGTTAGCGTAGGGTTGTATCATAACAAAAATGATCAAATTTACTGGTTCACGTTAAACTCCATTTAGTTCATGTTTGAATAACATATCTGCTAAATAGAAAAAAAGAAAACAACAAAAACAAATGTAATACCCAGACATTTTTTTCAAATTAGATTGGAAGATAAAAGTACCAATAGCAGATGGACATAGCATTTGAACGGGTTCATAAATTAATAGTAAACATCATTGAAGTGAACGATAGAAGCAGGCCCGTAGCCGCCCCCCCTCTGCGTTTTGCCTGCCCCTCTTCTGCTTTTGTTTTCTACTTATAAATATTTATTTCCTGCTCGCCCTGCTATTGGCCTGGCCCCTGTTGTAGAATGCCTGGCCTCTGCTGTAGAAATTTTCACGCTACGGGGCTTGATAGAAGATGGTTAAACAGTGGCCAGTGCATCAGGACTTGGCCCGTAGACCGTAGCTGTCATGTCTGTTAAAAAAAAAAAAGAGATAAGAATTATAAATGCCGAGATGTTCGGTTCGTAAGATTACGCTTACTTTATGCTGTTGACCCCACGTTGAACTCTGAGTCGATAAATAACGCTGTTGTCCGTCTTTCGTCGTGAAGCTGCTCTGTTGGGATAATGGTTGAACTTATTGGTTGGTAAAATATACCTCGTTTATGTCAACTTGTGGTCAGTATTAATGACCACAGTCGGGTGCAGCTGACAAATGAAGAAGGTTTTTTTGTTTCATCAATGTCATATAATGAACTTGGCGTTTTTATATCTTCTTCACTTTTACTGCCTTTGTCCTCAACATATTGATGGATAATGGGCAATAAAACAAACAACGGTCAAATAAATCCTAAAAAAAACAGAGGCAGGGGATGAAGCAGTTCAAACAGTAGAAAGACATGGTATAGGCCGCTACTGTTTAAACAGAAGACAGACATTGTAGGTCACTGTTTAATTAAACAGAAGACAGACATTTTAGTCCGCTACTGTTAAAACAGTAGACAGACATGTGTAGGCCGCTACTGTTTAAACAGACAGACAGATTAGGCCGCTACTGTCAAAACAGTGAAAACGTGTTTAGGCTGCCACTGTTTAAACAGTAGACAGACATGTTTAGGCCACATTGTTTAAACTGTAGACAGACATGACAGGATGAGAAGCCTTTCTTGATTATAACCCTCCAATGAGGCGGGTCATGTGGCGTGTGAGGGAGCCTGGGAGCCTGCCCCCAGCGTAGAATGCCTGTCCCCTGCTGTAGAATGCTTGCCCCCTGCTGTAATGCCTGGCCCCCCTGCTGTAGAATGCCTGGTTCCCTGCTGGTATTACCTGGCCCTGCTGTAGAGTGCCTGCCTCCTGCGGTAGTCGCTCTGCCCCTGCCAGAACGCCTGCCCTGGCCAGAATGCCTGGCCCCCTGCTAGAATGCCTGCCCCCTGCTGTGAATGCCTGGCCCCTGGGCTGTGGTGAACGCCTGGTCTCAAGCAGGATGCCCTGGCACCCTGCTGGGAGGTGCCTGCCCCCGTAGGAATGCCTGCCCCTGCTGTAGAATGCCTGCCCCCTGTTGTAGAATGCCTAAATTCCTTGTTGTAGAGTCGTCATCCCTGCTGTAGAATGTCTACGTATTGTGCGGATTTTTGCTTATATTGTCATCCCATTATCGCCGACAGTGGTGAGTGACTATTGAAGATATTTATCTGTTGACACATGATGAAACCCCGCCATATTTACTATCGTGGTGGTGGCTGACACTATATATACAACCCATACTCACCCCCTTTCCCCACTTCTTGGTTAATACAATGACGCAGAGAGTTTAACCAGCGCCCGGGGGTCACACACCTTTTTTAGCGCTATACGAAAACCATAAAATATTATATTTAAAATATAATATTTGCACCCTTTGTGAGTGGCGCGCGGGGGTATGATGCCCCCCTTTGAACCCCTACCCTCATTACGCCACCCTCAATAGCTGTTACACATGCACTTTAGTGGAAGCTCCTGCCTAACCCCCAAAATCCAACACATGAGAATTCTAAACTGACATAAAACACACGCACACCACAAACTACATAAAATGATATGCAGAGAATTATATAAATGCAAATAAATCATAGTCGTACAAGAGTTGACAAAGCATAAAAAAAATACTATTGATAATTTTTTCTTAGCATGAATACATTATTATGAATATTTGAAATAGTAAATACAACAGTTATGATATAGATGTAAACAATACTACTACGTGACATAAAGAGGCTTAATGAAATTGATCTCAAGGGTAACGTTGAGGAATGACATGTTAACATTTTTTTTTTGTCACAATACCACAACTACATGATTATAGCTCCAAAACTGAACTGTTTATTTTAACAGCTGTAGCTTTGAAAACTTCTACTGTATTGATCACACAGTTTGAAATGGATATCAAGTAACTGCGATTATCATGTCAAAACGTATCTTCAGCTGCTGGTATTGTTTTCACTTATACTGGAGGCAGCTATTGGCATGTGTATACGTATACTGAGCAGTATATGTTGGTATTTTTATACTTATACTGATAGGTAAAGTTTGGTAAAGGTGATACGTATACTGAGGTATCTGTTGGGTATTTGGGATACTATATCGAGTATCTGGTATCTGTATACTTATACCGAGGCAGCTGCTGGTAAAAATATAAGTCGCAATCCTATAATATCTACTTTTATTATTACTTATCTCAGCTTTCTTTTCAATAAAGTAAAACATATCCATTGAAAATAATTTCTACACTAAAAGATTTAAAAATATTTTTAAAAATGTAAGAAAAATGAAGAAAATTGACATTTGAAGTCAAAGCCGGAATCGACATACAAACGACAATTACTTTATAAAAATAACCCAGTTATATGTTGTATCCGTCCATTGAACCATCCATGTATCTATCAGGTCCATCTATCCCACTATCTCTCTCTCTCCTCTCTCTCTCTCTCTCTATATATATATATATATATATATATATATATATATATATATGTGTGTGTGTGTGTATCCCACCATCTTTATCCAACTATCCCACCATCTATGCCACCATCTATCCCAAATCATCTAATTCCATCTATCCCAACATCTTCATCCATCTATCCCACCATCTATATCCAACTTCACATGGATGTCAATCATTCTATTTATATGTCAGTCTCCATGTTTATACCGTCCAGTATATATATCTCTCTATTCATCTCTATCTCAATCAAATCCATCTATCCTATAAATAAATCAGTTACAAGTTTTGTCACATTTATTGCTTTTAAAAAAAATGAAATTATAAATACACCCACAAAAATGATAATTGTTATATATTTAATGATATATATATATATATATATATATATATATATATACATACACATACTATACAAACATAGATTGGTATCTAAAGCAACATTTAATTATGTAAGTAGTATTACAATTTACAAGTAAATGTGTTGTGCTAAAGAATTTTGTTTTGAAGTACTCGTGGTAAAATCGTCCGCAAATGATGCCAGCAAACAAGTGGAGAAGTTCGACAATACTCAAGACAGAAAACCTAATCCACAATCCAACACATCCAATTAAGATTACTGAGGAATGTTGTCATCTAGATATGTAACAAATAGGATAGAAAAGGTAACAAGGAATAACAGTTAATATAATCATTTTCAGAATATAGTTGAGTGATTTAAACTTCCATTGAGTATTTCAATCAGGGGACATCATGGATCTAGTTGAGTTGATTTAACTTCCATTGAGTGATTTCCCAATCAGAGGACATCGGTGTATCTGCTTTGAGTGATTTCAACTTCCATTGAGTGATTTCAATCAGGATATCGGTGGGATTCAGTCTACTGTGGCCCCTTTTTGAAAAAAATAATTTTAAGGTCCTCTCTGCAATTAATATTGGGGATAGTGAAGTATGCAAACCATCTGTTTCTGAAGCCACTTCATATATTAAGAGATAGTGGTTAGCTCTGAGTGTAGGACTGAACCCCATGAACAACCCCCAAAGGACAAAGCCCCTAAAATAATTTAGAATGAATTTAAGTCAATATTATTAAATACTATATATATATATATACGAAGGGACCATTGCTAAGTGAAAAGTTTGCTCGATATATTTATGTTTGTCACCACATGTGCTCATCATTAGGATATTGTTTATATGCTGTTTATCTAAATAAAATATCATTTTAATCAATCAAAATTCTTATGCTGTTTGTTTTAACGTCTTATACTTTGATAACTGTCAAACATACTACAAGTAAAAGAAATTTGAGTAATTTTCTGATGACTGCCGAAATGCATAGGGGCTTTGGTCTAGAGGGGGAACAAAGTTAATGAAATCTATACGGACTCAATTTTCGCAAGTGGTCATTCTTTACGGGCACAAAAACATACTTTTATCGTAGGGCTGTAAAACAAAAGAAATAGATTCTTGTCTGATTTATTATCCGGTCTAGAGAAAGATGTCACGTGATAACTTGTCTAGGGGCTTAGAAACCACATAGAATCTATACGTGACAATTAACTCTCAACTCCAGCTGGATTTATAACAAATAAGTCTTTAATCACACGCTTGAAAAAATACAACCACGGCTATCTCCTGCATCAATACCTACGAGTGACCTACAGTGACTGTCTCAATAATAAGTGGTCATTGCCTTCAACTATGCACACGTTCACTCGTCCACTACACTGCACCACACACGCACATGTTCCTTGATCTACCTCATCACCACAACCCCTGATTCTCTCACCTGACCATTCGTACTACTACTATACCTTGCTAGTAATAAATAAACTCAAAACAACCTTGTTCGTCCATATTACATATTACATATAATAAAAAATAGCCAACATATAGACAAAGACAATCAGGAAGGTATAACGATATGTTTTTCGTGTACTATTGCGTTAACTTCTTTTTTAAAGTGGTTTATTCTTTTTTTGCAGCACACTGTTGATAAAAACAAAAGAAGAGGCTGGCTATTTAAAATATGTTTCGTAATTTATTTATATACACTACTGTTGTACTGTTTATTGATCTATTATTTTTTTTAATCAGTAAGCTTTCAAATAATAACTTGTGAACATTATTTAACTTGCATAGTTACAATGGTAGCTTATACCTAAAAAAACTATATAATATATAAAAAATAAATTAATATATTGAATACAAATATTTTATATTTAAACGTAAGCCAGATACTGCTAATGGGTTTTTCACGTGTTTTTCATGTGCGTCACTGTTATTATAAATCGAAAATATATTAGTTGTAAACTACAGGAAAAGATAATTGCTAATAAATCTTTTTTTATTGGGCTACTATTTTAATTTTTATTTACTTATGATTTTTGTACAATATATCATGATTTGAACTATAAATCATTTTTAGATAAAAAGAGAAGTTTATTTTCATATTGTAATATAAACAACCATTTTCTTAATAATTTAGCCATATGTTGTGTCTTTGAATAATATAACCGCATTTTTAGGTAATTGTACAATACTTTTTCGATCAAGATTTCTTACAACAAGCACTAGATGTATGTTTAGTAAAATTATTAATTAATGAGTAGTAAAGATTAATGAGTCTATCATGTTTTACAATCTTTATTTTTATCACATATTTAGTCATATTTATCTCGTGATTGTAGAGCCAGTGATACGATTACCAATAAGGTTATTTGTATCATTGAAGTGATAAATGCAGCATCAAAATAAAAATGGCAAAGATGTGTTTCTATCAGTAATATATTTATTGTAGATCAATGTTTTCACCTTTAATGGTGCCATGATTGATAAAAACAGCAAAAGACAATAACAACCAATTTTCAAGTTTATTTGGTTGAAGGGTGAGGAAAAAGTTAAGCTAAAACATTATGTGTAGCTATCATTATGATAAAATGTAACAAACTATTAGCTGAATTAACTCATGTCTGATATGTATGTTATTAAATTAAATGGTAATAATGACAATCAAAATAGCACAGACATCGCATTTTTTCATTAAAAAAACCTACTATCTTCAGTACTGAATGATCTGTATATGATATATTCAAAAATGTTAATTAGAGATATTAATGATTGGTAACTGTCCGCGTAGTGATATGCTGCCAATTTAATCCAGAGGTCGTGTCTGAATCCCGCTTAAGCGGATTCTTTTTTTTTTTAATTGGCGGCTGGATATTGACTTATAAAACAGAAGTATAATACAGGTAATTGAATGTAAGATTGCTTAGAAAGCAGCTCATGTTCATATTTTAAAACTAAAGGTATGGTGCGGATAGAACTTATTAAAGGTTTAGTAAGAAGTATGGATTTACATTATAAACTTAACTGAGAGCTTGTATGTGGAGTTTGATGAAGAAATCGAAAGACAAAAGAACGGTAAATAAAGATTGCTTGACTTCCACTGAAGTTTCAATGAAATGCGCAAGTAAATGTTCTTGTTCTTTTACCGTCATCTGAGGGGCTGTTCAAATGTTCTCTAGATTTCCTGTTGCTTGAGTAAAATCACTGCAAAAAATAGAAGAACATTATATTGACACTAGCGATCTTATACAACAAACAAGTTAACAATATTTTCTTTGTCACAAATCATAGTCTGAAAAAAAAATAATAGACCACATTGTTAATTTATTTTAATGCATTTAATCATTCTTTTCTTTATCTTTGTGTTTTTTTTTTGTTTTTTTTTTAAACTGTCAAATACATTGATTTTTAAACGTTTGCGCTTGCAGTCCAACTCAAAAAACCTCGTCACGACCCAAGAGTCATTTTTTAAAGATTTTGTAATATACAGTAAAAAAAAAAAAGAGATTGAATTATGCAATAATAGGTTTTGTCTTGAATACACTTTGAGAAACCTGTGATAAAACATTGAACATTTTTGGGATATTGCTTTCAAGAGCAAGTAATGGGTCACGGGTCAAATGGGTCTCAAAATTGATGGGTCAAGGGTCAATGTTCCCCGACCCACGACCCATCTTTAGTCTCCGCTTCCGACTCCTTTGCAAAAACCCGTCGTCGCGCGGTTTTTTTTTTGTTTATTTCAAAATTGTTTCTATGGCGACAGCCGCCATCTTGAAATGGAATAACAACATTCAGTAATATGGGGTCATGGGTCAGATGGGTCTGGTCAAGAACTTGATATTATATGGGTCATGGGTCGTCACCAGACCCATTTCTTGCTCTGATTGCTTTATAGCATTATCTACACATTAAATTAATATTGATTTGTGTTTTTTATACAGCATAATCATAAGAGTTCTTGCCAAATACCAATTTATAAACGTGTTAGAATAGTAAATAATATATATTACTCTCAACAAATTTAGACTAATTCGATCATTCTTATGTCACGATCTCAAATATGTGTCTGATTATGTGATTAGCGAGGAATTCAAATTTGTGTGATTTGTAACGAAGTGATATTGCTATTTTGTTCTAAGTGTACAATCGTTGCAAATGTAAATTAAAAACAAACAAGACACTATTTAGCAGCACTAGATATCTGTGTGTCACACAAGTTCATCTTGTTGCATAAATGATGACAGAGAAAGGTAACTGAACACAACTATTTTAAATCGTTAACACACACACACACACACACACACACACAAAGCTCCGACTAAATTTTGCTGCTATTTTTTCTTTTAATATTTTGTTAAATATTGACAGAGAGATATCTAATCAATAGTTAGCTATCTTAAGTATCAAAATAGCTATAAATCACAACTAAATATTGTTATGGTTTTCCCCTCTCTAGGTAGACACTCAAGAACATGTGGTCCGTTAGTTGAATAACACAAAATTACTCATAGTCTGCAAGTATTATAATGCACTTTGTTATGTCTATTGTGCGTAGGCTACAACTGATCAGGTTGCACGAGTTTAACGTTGTAGTGACGTGTCGGTAATGACCTCGCTGCAAAAAACAGACCTTGTATCTCACTCCAAAAGTGTGCTCGCTCCTGTGTCTCTTTTGCTCGCCATTAGCCACCGCCATCGACATAGTGTTTCCTGAGGGCAACGCATTAGCACTGCGGTCGGCACTTCTCAGCTCCACTTTGCTCGTCTCTATTCTGCCTTTGTATCGGATATTCCTCTGATCTCTTGGTATCTGTCTTTACATACGAACACGAATCACAGCAGGGTAGTCTACCCACGCTGTTAGCAGCAGCTTGGGGGGGTAGGTAAGAAAAAATTATAAAAAAAATTTATATAATATCTCCAAAAAAATTGACGTTTGTTTGAAACACACTCATTAACATTTGTGAAAAGTTATTTTATGATATCTACAATAGATTTTAAAAATTGGTTTGAAATTTTTGAAAATATGTCTTAAATTACAATTTTTAAATATATTTTTTAATATTTTTTTTTTATTTCTTTGTTCATTAATTGGTATAGCAAAAGGGACAAAGCGAAAATGGCTAGTGTAGCTTAAAAAAATAAAAAAAATATAGAAAACAACCACCAGAAACCTTAAATGCCCCATGGACCACCTTAAAAGTGTGTGGAGGGGTCATTGCTATACATTACTAATAAAGGATCTCATTAAAAATAATCTGTAGAATAGAAATAATTATAATTAGAAAAAAAAATATTTCATGAACTAGACGTGGATCTATAGAATAAAACAATGCATGATGCATATTGCGATAACAGTAGAATATATAACTTTATTGTACGTGCACTAATTTATATTTAGTCATAAAAGTTTGATCATTGAAATCATCCGATAATCGCAAATTAATAATTTCATAATCAATTTTGTAATATTAATTATTAAATTCTATTTATGTTTTTTCAAGTCGTACAATAGTGGCGAAGACTAAAGAAACTTAACTATTGATAAGATCGCAGTCTTCCAATCACACAGTTACCCCCATATCATACTCATCCCCACCTCTCTAGATCTGTGGTCAGTCGAGCGCAGATCAAAGCGACCATGTGCTCGGCAGCTGACAAAAGGGGCGACTACTCCACCTATGGTCACCGACCAGCACCAAAGCGCCACCCAGCGCAGAGAAAAATCTCCGGGTCTGGCTTTGATGTCCGAAACGCCCATTTCCCTAGTCCCACCCATCAGATTGAAGGGACCAAGAGTCCAGCGAATGGAACCAGCTAGTTTAAGTTATGTTGATTAAAGCCGGAGAGAAAGTTAGTGTTTGTGATTTATAGATTTAAGTAAATGTAATTGTGCTGGAAAACAGTCACGAGTAATGTTATTAAACTTGGATTTATATTTCAGTTTGAGTTATATATAGCATATAGAAAGATCCCGAAACATCTTATTAATGTTGAGAAAATGATTGGAAGTATTACAATCAAATTAATATGGTGATCCATACGAGTTAATGTGAACATATAAAACCCAAAACGGGCTTAATATAATGACGTATAGGGTTGGGAGGAGGAGGTTGCAGGTAGTAAGTTGATCCTCCAACTATGAAAATAAAGGAACCATTATGAGACCCTTGAACTTCAGAGGGCCTGTTATTAAACCCAGAACTTGCAATGGTGCTTATTTCTTCTCATACAAATGACCTCCAGAGGGAGTGATATTCTGTCAGGCCTGAGAGGTGAAATGTGACTGGTTTAGGGGACCCCGTCCCCTCCCAACCACTCATGTTTGATGGGTTTTTATTAGATAAATTTAAAAAAAAAATATATTAAAAATGGTAGTACAGTCGGTCATTTCTTTTTTTCATTTGCCATATATGGGTTGTTTTTTTAATGAGTTTCGGAAGCATTCACAAAAAAAGATATCTGGCAGCATCTTTAGTTATGGCGATCGCCATAGAGTTTGATTTTTATACTCCTTTTATTAAATTCTTCATAAACTCTGCGATTGAGAATATATATATATATATATATATATATATATATATATATATATATATAACATGTATTTATTTCTTAAAAAAAGAGCAATCACGAATGCTCTTTGATGCCCCCTCAATAAATAACGTCCTTGAACAGTGTGAATTGAGTGTGGTGAATGAGGGGTGTTTCTGGGGTATCCGGACAAAACCCCTAGCGGACAAAACCCTAGCGAACAAAAACCCAACAAGACCTCTCCCTATTTTTATTATAAATCTATTATTTGGCCCTCATTTTTATAAAAATGTAATATATAATACCTGGATGAAAATATATATAAAAATACGTATTTTTAAGGCATTTCTTTTCTAAAGTACCCCAATAAGCTGCATCAGCTGGAGTCACAGTGGTCATAAGTCAATCTCTTGTTAACTTTACATCTACAGGCAGCTTATTTTACAAGGTAAAAAAACAAAAAGGTTTTAGCCCAAGGCCAATACTGACCGTATCTTTAATCTATACCTTTTTTCATTCTCGCGTCACGAACACATTTTATAGCAAGACTTGCAAAACAAACAGCATAAGAATAACAGTGGTCAAAAGCCAATCCCTTTATTTAGGTAAACAGCATAGAAACATGCCTAATGATAGACTGTGTTGACAGATATGATATCTTTTATATCGACAAACTTTTCTCAACAATGTTAATAATATTGACTTATGTTCAATTTTAATATTTTGCGGGTTTTGTCCTCTTGGGGTTTTTTCCGGGGTTTTTTACCGTGAGGGCTTTGTCCTACACTCGTTTCTGGAGATGCGTGTAGGCGAACTTCTTGTTTTGGCAGTGGCCATATGATTTGTAGTGGTCGTGATATTGGGCCTGGGTACTATAGAAAGCTAATGATGTCGGTAATTATGTAAATTATGCGGGGAACGAAGTGCCGGTCCGCCCCGGGATATACTTCGCATTCAAAAAGGTGACATTTTTAGGCATGGGAATGGGGGGGGGCATTGTAAGAGTCCGTCCTTATTTTAGTATGGATGTAAATGTGCAGCATATATATTATGATATAATTGTAAGGCATGAAATATACATATTTATTAGTACTTATGGATTATCGTAATTAAATAATCTAAACATTACTTTGTAATAAATATTTTGTTGTAGATATTTATTTCTCATTAAATGTGATGTAAAGTTATATTAATTTATAAGTACATGCATACTACTCCCAGTTCACAGAGACACGTAGAATATCACTCAATTAAATATAAAAAGAAAGTCCGATATATTAAATTGAATGCTCATTATAATTTCTTATTCACGAATAAGTATTAATTTTGGTAATACATATATCAAAGCTTATCACATTTTTATATCGAATAAATCATTTTAATTTTCATGATAAATCCATACACAATTATTTTTAGAAGTGCTGAAATTAAAAGGCCAAAATAGAACGAATAAAAACGACTATTACAATGATGTATGCTGTATGACTTGGGGTGGGGAACTAAAGAGACATTTTTAATGCTAAAAAACCAAAACAAGCAATAAGTTGGAATTAATAACTAGGTCTATTGCATTGATTAAAACATTTAAAATGGATCCCACTATAAACATGGGCTTGTTGAATTGTGAGACCAATGTCTAACCTATAAATAAATGTACCACCTACCACTCTTAGGAACAGTGGAAATAAAAAAAAAATTACATTACATTAGTGTTTAATATAATCAAATGATATTACATTACATTAGTGTTTAATATAATCAAATGATATTACATTACATTAGTGTATAAGATATTCAAATGATATTATATTTCATTAGTGTTTAATATAGTCAAATGATAATACAATACATTAGTGTTTAATATAATCAAATGATATTACATTACATTAGTTTAATATAATTAAATGATATTACAATACTTTAGAAATAAAGTAAAACCTATTCAATACAATAATTCTTCAAACACAAATTCTATAATAAAGTTTTTTTTTAATTTTCAAAATTGATACACTGCAAAATATCTTTTTCTGATTTTCCTTTCCGATTCTCTATTAGAATTTCATTCGATAAGAAATGATTTTGAACTGCCAGTTAGTATTTAATTTATAGCCATTTATATTTTACATACATGAAAATGAAAAAAGTAAATTGCTGGTAAACAAACTATTTGCAACTATACAACTGTAAATAAAGGCAGATGATATAAAAACATATCATAACGTTATTAATAGAATATATTATGACTAGAAAATGTTCTAGATTTTAACATTACTAACCCGCTCTTGGAGACACAGGCACCGCATTGATCTGACCATAAAGATGAGTCCACCATTTACCTGGATTTTGTTCTTCATCATCGTCATCTATATTTAAACACATAAAAATGAAAAAAGTTTCAATTACTGCAATAAATATTGATATTTTACCGATCGATCTCGCAGCTATTGAGAGGAGGGAATGGAAAACCCACCTAGCCAACACTATTGGTAGAGATTCATAGCCTTCACTGCATGTTTTTAGATATTCAAGTGAACAGAGTTTCACTTTTTTAACACAATACTTTTTAGTGAAGTTTCTGACAAAAATAATAATGACACAAGAACTTCTTCTATCAGGTTGTTTAAGAGGGATTTCCTTTATTGTATAAGCCAGTGTTTCCCAAACAATTGAACTGTATGTACCCCCTATTTGTTACTACTTGTGAGAACCCTTAAAATAATGACAAATCGTTATTACGTCTCTAGCTTCCTCTTATTTGGATTTTTTTTTCGATTTGGCAGTGTAAGTTTACCCGACGTCTTCAGTTCTTGGGGTAAATGTACCACCTTTGAAAACCACTGATATAAGCCATAAAAAAGAATATGATGCCAACTTTTTTTTAAAAAGTCTGTCCGTTTCTTTTATTTTAAGAAATATTTAAATTTCAGTCATCAGCTAAACATTTCATTGTATTTGTTAATCTTCGTAAGTATTGATCTTAATTCCGTGAGCTAAAATCTAAAAAAAAAAAAAAAAGTTATCTTAACATATACAGAAATATACAAAATCTATACGTCATTACAAGAGATTCTTTGTTTGATAGACTAAAATAACTAAATTCTAGAGCATACAAAAATTGATCGTGAAATTAAAAACGAAAAAAAAAAACAGTAACTATTATCAGTGCCCAGTTTTTATTAGGTGTGATGACCTACACACGTGAGGCCACAGTAGTGCCAACGACGAGTGTAAAACTAACCAAACATGATTATGTATTTGTGTATGTGTAGCAATATTAGTGTGTAAGAAAGTGCGAGACAATATGCATGTGTGTATGTATGAGTGTGTGTGTGTGTGTGTGAGAGAGAGAGAGAGAGAGAGACAGACAGACAGACAGACAGACAGACAGATAGACAGACAGAGAGAGAGAAAGAAAAAGATTTCGCTTTCTTAGATATTTGCTTAAGCTTCGATTTTTTATTATTATTATTTTTTTTTTTGCGCTTGATGCCAAAAATTTAAAAGTCTGGTTTACTGCCATGGATTGATAGATACTTTAAAGTATACTGGCATACGACAAAATAAATAAACCTTTCAACACAATTTGCTTGTTTGGAGCAGCGGCGACAGACACTTCAATATATTCTCATTTCGGCTGTTGAGCTTACTCTTCTGCCTCCCACCTCTTGTGTTAAAAATAGCAGAGCTAATTACAATTAGGTTGTAGATGGTAACTCAGTGACTTGAAATGCTCAAGACCAGCAAAGTGGATCGTATATCGTGTGGATAGGTTAAGGATTACAGGAGCTTAAAAAAAATTAGAGTCAGCCTCGAAGATTGTAAAAGGAAATGAACAACGTCACTAGGACGATAAATAAATTAGTCCTACACTTCATACATAACTAGACTTTATAAAATTCTAATCTTCATATGTTACTAGTTTTTATAGGTTAATATATCCTGAGATTTGAACCGTGGACCTTCAGGTCGAAAGTCTCTCGACCACCCGTTTTTTTTTTAGAAATCTGGTACACTGAATTAAAATTTGTATAACTCAGCGGAACAGTGATGTAATTTACTTCATCATTCATGTCACCATTCATGCCATCATTCATGCCATCATTCATGTCATCATTCATGTCACCATTCACGCCATCATTCATTTCATCATTTATGTCATGATTCATGTCATTATTCACGCCATTATTATGCCATCATTCATGTCATCATTCACGCCATCATTCACGCCATCAATCATGCCATAATTCGTGCCATCATTCATGTCACCATTCACGCCATCATTCATGTCACCATTCACGCCATCATTCATGTCACCATTCACGCCATCATTAATGCCATCATTCATTTCATCATTCACGCCATCATTCATGCCATCATTCATTTCATCATTTATGTTATGATTCATGTCATCATTCACGCCATTATTTATGCCATCATTTATGTTATCATTCACGCCATCAATCATGCCATCATTCGTGTCATCATTCATTTCATCATTCATGTCATCATTCGTGCCATCATTCATGTCATCATTCACGCCATCATTCATGTTTTGTTTCTTGTTTTAGCTGTAGAGTTTGCAAAAGCACCACGTAACGTTTCTTTATTTTAATTTTAAAAACAAGCTCTCGAAACATTTGCTTTTTACTCCACTTCTGCTAGCCTCTCACGTCTGCTACATTCAGTCTAGCGATGCATTTTTTTTTCACAATCCCCCCATCATGCCTTTTCCCGCTTCTTTCCCTTCATATTTCCAACGCTGGTCTGTTATTTAAACCACGGGACGCAAGACGATGTCG
The DNA here is from genome assembly GCA_021962125.1 of Bulinus truncatus. NCBI lineage: Eukaryota > Metazoa > Mollusca > Gastropoda > Planorbidae > Bulinus > Bulinus truncatus. The sequence continues at coordinate 2,105,844 of JAGDYQ010000019.1, read as the reverse complement.
TTACATTAAGCAAAGAGCAGATTTATTGGACATACGCGGTAGTTCCTTTAAAGCATAACGACCCATGTGCATTGCAATGTGCACCTATTCAACTTAACAAAGAGGTCGCTGCGCAAGTAAATCATACAAGTTCAATCTACCTCGGCTGACAGGGCGATGGGAGGGGGGGGAAGGGACCATCTGCTTGTTTTTATTGCGACTAGTCTGTTCCGAACAGTAAACATAAACAATATTGCATTAGAGCAGAGACGAAACTGTTGTACTTTGACTCAGTTCTCAGAAAGTAGCTATACACCGGCAGGTCTTGAGGGTTAGGTGAAAGTATTTCAAACCTATACATTTGTTTGTTTGTTTGTTTTTTCAGGCCAGGAATATGGTATCATAATGACATTGTATCAAAATTGCATTGTATCGCAATGGCATTGTATCGTATTGGCATTGTATCGTAATGGCATTGTATCGTAACGACATTGTATCGGAATGACATTGTATGGTAATGGCATTGTATCGCAATGGCATTGTATCGTAATGGCATTGTATCGAAATGGCATTGTATCGTAAGAACCTTGCATGATTTTTTTGCATAGTAATGACATAGTATCCTAATAACATTGTATCGTAATGACATAGTATCGTAATGACATGGTATCGTAATGACATGGTATCGTAATGACATGGTATCGTAATGACATTGTGCTAGACCGCAAGTCCCTGAGCCTCAACATTATTGCGTCTGAGCGCCCTTAGGTCTGCGCTTGGATGCCCTCAGGTCTGAGTCTAGGTACCTGAGGGCACACACACAGCACTGCCCCCTGGGTGTCCACAACAATGTGTATGGTTGCACACACTACAGCGCCTGGGGTATCCACAGTATTGCACCAGAATTCCTTGCTAATCAACCGTTGACATTTCAGCTATTGACGTAAGCTGATTTGTTATGTGTCGCTATGTTTTGTTTTTTTTTAAAAAGGACTTATTGGTAAAAAATCTTCAATTCATTTGAGCTTTTCTGTTTCTATCTTATTTTTTCTCTTTCCTTACAGTTTGACTTCTAAAACCGAAGATGTTTCTCGGTTGGTCGCTAATCGCAAAAGATAGAAGACAACTCTTCAGTGTCTCTAGTAACAAACAATAGAAATTGCTTTCTCACTGATTTCCCTTTTGTTTTTTGTTTAACAAGAAAACTAACATGTACAGGTAAGTGCATATCAACTGACGACAGTTCTGCTTGAGTAAGGGGAAACAAAAACATTCTTGCCGATGGGACAAGTCAGTCTATTCCCTCCCCCTTTTTTTTCCCTCGAACAGAGCAAGAAAAGTACCAAAGTAAAGCGTATAATTTGCTTTCTGATTGAAATATAGTGAGTCATATGCTATCGGTTTGGCAGCTAGTGAATCACATGCTATCTGCTTGGCAGCTAGTGAATCATATGCTATCTGCTTGGCAGCTAGTGAATCATATGTTATCTGTTTGGCAGCTAGTGAATCATACACAGTCTGTTTAACAGCTATTGAATCATTTGCTATACGTAAGGAAGTTAATGAGTCAAATGTCATCATATTTGATCTGCCTGACATTGAAAGAAATACTGGCTTTCACCATGTGAAAGTAAGTTCTTTTTTTTATAATAAAAGAACTTCTAAGAAACACATGTTACCAGACAAAGTTATAAATAGGAAATGAAACTAAACAAGTCGACCAATATTTATTTAATTTTATCTGTTTTATTAATTCATTTCTTTTAGGAATTGTAAGAATCAACGACTTCAACTTTTTAATTGAGTGCGTTTAAAAAGTTGGATTCTAAATATTTTGTACGACTCAAACATTATTTCAATTAAATGTGTTGTGCAGTGTCATTTCTTTTTTCTTTTTCTTTTAACGGACTCAATTAAAATGAAATGCAATATATAACATGTGTATGTGTGTGATTATATATTTCCAGAGGGTTCAAAGGTTTGTCGACGATTGATCTAACTGACACATAATCTGACAGTGCTTATGATAAATGCAACCAGCGTCATACATCTTCTTGTACTCGCCACGGACTTTGATATCAATCCACGCGCAGTTTTCGTCCTTGCCCTTGTTGGGCTCGCCGCTCATCCAGACTGTATACGCCGGCCTCTTGCTGTGGGTGTAGACAAACTCACCCTCTTTGGCCTCGTCGTTAATCCCGATCCACACGCAGTCAGTGAAGTTTGTTTGCGTGTTCAAAACGTTCACGACGCCGTCGTACTCGCTCTGGTTCTCAATTTCGGCCAGGAAGCCCCCGTAGAAAGAGCAGACGTGATTTGCGGCGTAAGCGTTTTTTATCTTAACGTCGGACAGCAAGAACGTCTTATCGCCGACTGAGATTATCTCGTTAAACCCAAACGCCTTATAATCCGTATTGTTCCTTCCCTGAATGTCTGACTTTGGTTGGTTGGATATCAGATGATCCAACTGCTGTATTTTCTTCTGAAGGGATTCGTTCATTTTTGATAATTCTGAGAAAGCGCTTCCCAAACAGTCGCGCTGAACTGAAAGTCACAAGAAAGGGGAGATAATAAATTAAAATAAAAAAAATTGTTTAGCTTTATGAATTGTTTAGCTTTATGAATTGTTTAGCTTTATGAATTGTTTAGCTTTATGAATTGTTTAGCTTTATGAATTGTTTAGCTTTATGAATTAATTCTTTTTCTTATCGACAGGGTATTTAAGGAGAAAAAAACATTAACGTAAATATTTTCTTTCTAATCGTGTGTGTGTTTTTTTTCTTTCAGTGTACTTACATGTTTCTATTGATCAGTGTACTTACATGTTTCTATTGATCAGTGTACTTACATGTTTCTACCTATCAGTGTACTTATATGTTTCTATTGATCAGTGTACTTACATGTTTCTATTGATCAGAATACCTACATGTTTCTATTGATCAGTGTACTTACATGTTTCTATTGATCAGAATACCTACATGTTTCTATTGATCAGTGTACTTACATGTTTCTATTGATCAGAATACCTACATGTTTCTATTGGTCAGAATACCTACATGATTCTAGTAATCAAAATACCTACATGTTTCTACCTATCAGTGTACTTACATGTTTCTACCTATCAGTGTACTTACATGTTTCTACCTATCAGTGTACTTACATGTTTCTACCTATCAGTGTACTTACATGTTTCTACCTATCAGTGTACTTACATGTTTCTACCTATCAGTGTACTTACATGTTTCTACCTATCAGTGTACTTACATGTTTCTACCTATCAGTGTACTTACATGTTTCTACCTATCAGTGTACTTACATGTTTCTACCTATCAGTGTACTTACATGTTTTACCTATCAGTGTACTTACATGTTTCTATTGATCAGTGTACTTACATGTTTCTACTTATCAGTGTACTTACATGTTTCTACCTATCAGTGTACTTACATGTTTCTACCTATCAGTGTACTTGCATGTTTCTACCTATCAATGTACTTGCATGTTTCTACCTATCAGTGTACTTGCATGTTTCTACCTATCAGTGTACTTACATGTTTCTATCTATCAGTGTACTTACATGTTTCTACCTATCAGTGTACTTACATGTTTCTACCTATCAGTGTACTTACATGTTTCTACCTATCAGTGTACTTACATGTTTCTACCAATCAGTGTACTTACATGTTTCTACCAATCAGTGTACTTACATGTTTCTATTGATCAGTGTACTTACATGTTTCTATTGATCAGAATACCTACATGTTTCTATTGATCAGTGTACTTACATGTTTCTATTGATCAGAATACCTACATGTTTCTATTGATCAGTGTACTTACATGTTTCTATTGATCAGAATACCTACATGTTTCTATTGGTCAGAATACCTACATGATTCTAGTAATCAAAATACCTACATGTTTCTACCTATCAGTGTACTTACATGTTTCTACCTATCAGTGTACTTACATGTTTCTACCTATCAGTGTACTTACATGTTTCTACCTATCAGTGTACTTACATGTTTCTACCTATCAGGTGTACTTACATGTTTCTACCTATCAGTGTACTTACATGTTTCTACCTATCAGTGTACTTACATGTTTCTACCTATCAGTGTACTTACATGTTTCTACCTATCAGTGTACTTACATGTTTCTACCTATCAGTGTACTTACATGTTTTACCTATCAGTGTACTTACATGTTTCTATTGATCAGTGTACTTACATGTTTCTACTTATCAGTGTACTTACATGTTTCTACCTATCAGTGTACTTACATGTTTCTACCTATCAGTGTACTTGCATGTTTCTACCTATCAATGTACTTGCATGTTTCTACCTATCAGTGTACTTGCATGTTTCTACCTATCAGTGTACTTACATGTTTCTATCTATCAGTGTACTTACATGTTTCTACCTATCAGTGTACTTACATGTTTCTACCTATCAGTGTACTTACATGTTTCTACCTATCAGTGTACTTACATGTTTCTACCAATCAGTGTACTTACATGTTTCTACCAATCAGTGTACTTACATGTTTCTATTGATCAGTGTACTTACATGTTTCTATTGATCAGAATACCTAAATGTTTCAATTGATCAGTGTACTTACATGTTTCTATTGATCAGAATACCTACATGTTTCTATTGGTCAGAATACCTACATGTTTCTAGTGATAAAAATACCTACGTTTCTATTGATCAGTGTACTTACATGTTCCTACCTATCAGTGCACTTACATGTTTCTATTGATCAGTGTACTTACATGTTTCTACCTATCAGTGTACTTACATGTTTCTACCTATCAGTGTACTTACATGTTTCTACCTATCAGTGTACTTACATGTTTCTACCTATCAGTGTACTTACATGTTTCTACCTATCAGTGTACTTACATGTTTCTACCTATCAGTGTACTTACATGTTTCTACCTATCAGTGTACTTACATGTTTTACCTATCAGTGTACTTACATGTTTCTATTGATCAGTGTACTTACATGTTTCTACTTATCAGTGTACTTACATGTTTCTACCTATCAGTGTACTTACATGTTTCTACCTATCAGTGTACTTACATGTTTCTACCTACCTATCAGTGTACTTACATGTTTCTACCTATCAGTGTACTTACATGTTTCTATTGGTCAGTGTACTTACATGTTTCTACTTATCAGTGTACTTACATGTTTCTACTGATCAGTGTACTTACATGTTTCTACTTATCAGTGTACTTACATGTTTCTACTTATCAGAGTACTTACATGTTTCTACTTATCAGAGTACTTACATGTTTCTTGAAAACAACCGAATAGAACAAATAAATTCAACAAAGTCAACATTTTTCTTTATCTCGATGGTCGTCTACCAAAGAACTTTATCAAATATTTAGATTCCAACCGGGTAGATAATTTGACCTCTACAAAAGTGTGATGTCAACACACTGACCAATAAAATAAGACTAATGCATTCGTATAAAAAGCTCTCTTTTTTTTATACTAGGACTTATCATTGGTGTGAAACAGACAAGAACAGCGAAAAATCCTTTGCTATTAATAAATATTTAATTGTCATGCAATTTTTAATCTTCATTAATTCCTCACTAAATTTTCAACCCCCCCTCCCCCAACCAACTATTATAAACATCTTAAATATTAAAACGAGCCATTAATCCGTTTAATGTTTTTTACAACAGCTTGATGTCATTTACACTCATCTTTTTTAATCATTTTTTTATTTAGTTAAATACTTAATCCTTTCAACCAATTGTAGGATTATTATTACGTATGTTTTGACTGCTGTGTTTTAAGAATTCAAACCATGAAGAATATCTCATTCAGTATTTACGTTTAATTTAAATTGTTCATGGTACTTTCAATTATTTGACGTAATCATTTATGTAATTATTTCATTCCGTAGTATATATTAGCAAATACAGTGGATTCCACTTAATTGGGACACCGCTTAATTGGGACAGCCGCTTAATTGGGACAAAAAGCCTTGGTCCCGATGTGTCCCAATTAAGCAGAATCGACTGTAATTACTTTGGAGGGGTGGGGGGGGGGCTTTCCAGTAAGTATGAAAGGGGGAGGGAAAAAGTTTGCCAGTTGTTGACAAGGGGAGGGAGGGGGGGGTAAAGATTTTAGCCGTCAACAATGTCACTTTTTTTTTTTACAATATAACCTCCATGGTTTCGTTTACATTCAAACAATGAAAGTTTTACATGAGTTAAATATGAACTTGAAGCAAATGTTACTCTCCGATCAATGTAATAAATTAATGATTGTTTAAAATATTACTTTGACATTGTTTATATGAATTTTAGTACACAGTGTACTAGTATATATCTAAATTAACTATTTTTGAACTATTTTTAGCCATTATAATTTTGAAACAAGAGCTAATTGATTTCTGAAATTGCCGAATAGTTATAATCATTAGTCTGGGTATTCTGTGAGATACTTCTGCTGGCAGAGCAGACGTTCAGCAATCTAAAACTAGTGCAATATGGTTTAAGATGGGAATCTCAAAAACCGTTTATTGTAGACCTAGCACGGATGACTGGGTCTAGCGAAACCAATTATTTTGATAACCATGGACAATGCATTTCTTAATTTAACCTTATTATTCCCTTCTTTCTACTATACATTTTTGTTTTATGTTTTGTTATGATTAAAATTCTACAAATAATAGCGTTGTGGGTTGTGCGTTAAATCGAAAGTAAAGAATTAATACAACAGCATTCCAGTTTAAAATCGTCAAACGTAAACAATAGTAATAAAAACCATGAAAAAATCGGATCAGTCCTAAACCAAAAACAGCCTAGCATCAGCCCCGTAGCGTGGAAATTCTACAGCAGGGGTCAGGCATTCTACATCAGGGGCCAGGCAATAGCAGGGTGGGAAAGGTAATACAATTTACTAAATAGAACAAATAAGCAGGGGGGCAGACAAAATGCAGGGGCCCGGCCCCCTGCCCCCAACCCCACCCCCACCCCCGCACGCTACGGGCCTGCCTAGCCTACTGATCAAATCTAAGGGAATATAGCTCTGTGCAAAGTTTTTTGCATGGTACAGCTGCTATTTATAATCTTTCATTTTATTGCAGATAAATATTTTTAATTATGCCAGATAGTAAGTGTCGTATGAAGGGTAGTGCGGCCACATAGGGCGCTGAGCTAAAGGGGCAGCGTACATGAATATTGAAAAGAGTTCTCAGCCAAACATGGACAGTCTATGGCTTGCGGTCAAGTAAAGCCCGTTTAGCGGTTTCATCTGACCCTTCCGTTCATTTACATCGAACCATTTTTACCCTCAAAGTTAGAAACCAATTTGTGCCCTTCCGCGGTTTAAATTATGTAATCTTGGTCAGATATTTCGCACTGATCTACAAAATAAAACCAACAAATTGTGTTTCTCTCTTTTTTACATGAAAATGTATAGTTGATAAAATTAAAGACAAAAAAATTGGTAAGTGATGATCTGTAGGTATCAAACATGCAGAGGAGAAATGTTAGGACAAGTACACATACAGGGCTGCTAATCATAGTGCTAGATATGTTGGTCTAAATAGAGTACTCAGAGCTGCTTATACGCTGAACTTTAATTTTGTTTACAGTACTTCTGTAAAATGGAGGAAAACATTGACTGCTTTCTTTACTTTTAACCATTTTGTAGCATGTCCATTACGATGAAAAAAAAAAGTAATATCAGCTGTACATGTAATATTGAAAAGTCACACGTACACTAGAGGTAGGCATCATGAGTAACTGCAGTGAATGATTAAATTAATTTCTCATTTATGTGTCTATGCTGGGATGCTGTTCAAGTTTGTAGTCCGCGATTGAATCATACTCTCTCTCTATTTTGGAAGCTAGTGAATCATATGCTATCTTTTTTGGCTGGAAGATAATGAATCATATGCTATATTTTTTTTTTGCAGCTAGTAAATCCTATTTGATCTGAAGAACATTTAAAGATATATTGGCTCTCACAGTATGAATGTAAATTGTTTAAAAAGAATTTAAAATAAAAAAACAGCTTCAAAGATACACACGCATTACCAGACAAACTTGTAAGGAAATGACACTAAACAAGTACGCCGATATTTTAAAATTAAATTTGTTTTATTTATTAATTTCTTAAGAAACTTCTAAGAGTCAACAACTGGCACATTTTTGTTAGTGTTCACTTCAAAAATTTAATTAATAAATAATTTGTAGGACTCAAACATTATTTCAATTCAATTTGTTCTGCTGTGAAGTGTTTTTTCTCTTTACTACTCAATTAAAACAAAATAACGAAATGATGAATAACATGTTTATCTATCTATCTATCTATCATATATATATATATATATATATATATATATATATATATATATATATATATATATATACAGTCGATTCCGCTTAATTGAAACACATCGGGACCGAGGCTTTTTGTCCAAGTTAAGCGGCTGTCCAAATTAAACATACACATTTACTATTGGCTTCTTGGTTTGGTTACTTTGAGATTTGTCCCAAATAAGCGGCTGTCCCAATTAAGCGGAATCCACTGTATATGTATCATATTGTTCTATTCAAACCTTTGTTTTCTAAACATTCATAAGCTTTCATCCATCCCTTTAATTTCCAGAGGTTTTAAAGGTCTGTCGCCTGTTGATCTATCTGACACATAATCTGACAGTGCTCATGATTAAGGCAACCAGCGTCATACATCTTCTTGTACTCGCCTTGGCGTTTGATATAGATTCCCGCGCAGTTTTCTTGCGTGCCCAGGTTGGGTTCACCGCTCAGCCAAAGTGTATACGCCGGCCTCTTGCTGTGGGTGTAGACAAACTCACCCTCTTTGGCCTCATCGTTAATCCCGATCCAGACGCAGTCAGTGAACTTTGTTTGCGTGTTCAAAACGTTCATGACGCCGTCGTACTCACTCTTGTTCTCAATTTCGGCCAGGAAGCCCCCGTAAAAAGAGCACACGTGATTTGCGGCGTAAGCGTTTTTTATCTTAACGTCGGACAGCAAGAACGTCTTATCGCCGACTGAGATTATCTCGTTAAACCCAAACGCCTTATAATCCGTATTGCTCCTTTTCTGAATGTCTGACTTTGGTTGGTTGGATATCAGATGATCCAACTGCTGCATTTTCTTCTGAAGGGATTCGTTCATTTTTGATAATTCTGAGAAAGCGTTTCCCAAACAGTCGCGCTGAACTGAAAGTCACAAGAAAGGGGAGATGATAAATTAAAATAAAAAAAATTGTTTTGCTTTATGAATTGTTTAGCTTTATGAATTGTTTAGCTTTATGAATTGTTTAGCTTTATGAATTGTTTAGCTTTATGAACTGTTTAGTTTATGAATTGTTTAGCTTTATGAATTGTTTAGTTTTATGAATTGTTTAGCTTTATGAATTGTTTAGCTTTATGAATTGTTTAGCTTTATGAATTGTTTAGTTTATGAATTGTTTAGCTTTATGAATTGTTTAGTTTTATGAATTGTTTAGCTTTATGAATTGTTTAGCTTCATGAATTGTTTAGTTTTATGAATTGTTTAGCTTTATGAATTGTTTAGTTTTATGAATTGTTTAGTTTTATGAATTGTTTCTTTTTCTTATCGACAGGGTATTTAAGGAGAAAAAAAACATTAACGTAAATATTTTCTTTCAGTGTACTTACATGTTTCTACCTATCAGTGTACTTACATGTTTCTACCTATCAGTGTACTTACATGTTTCTACCTATCAGTGTACTTACATGTTTCTACCTATCAGTGTACTTACATGTTTCTATTGATCAGTGTACTTACATGTTTCTACTGATCAGTGTACTTACATGTTTCTATTGATCAGTGTACTTACATGTTTCTATTGATCAGTGTACTTACATGTTTCTACCTATTAGTGTACTTACATGTTTCTATTGATCAGTGTACTTACATGTTTCAATTGATCAGTGTACTTACATGTTTCTACCTATCAGTGTACTTACATGTTTCTACCTATCAGTGTACTTACATGTTTCTACCTATCAGTGTACTTACATGTTTTACCTATCAGTGTACTTACATGTTTCTATTGATCAGTGTACTTACATGTTTCTACTTATCAGTGTACTTACATGTTTCTACCTATCAGTGTACTTACATGTTTCTACCTATCAGTGTACTTACATGTTTCTACCTATCAGTGTACTTACATGTTTCTACCTATCAGTGTACTTACATGTTTCTACCTATCAGTGTACTTACATGTTTCTATTGATCAGTGTACTTACATGTTTCTACTGATCAGTGTACTTACATGTTTCTATTGATCAGTGTACTTACATGTTTCTATTGATCAGTGTACTTACATGTTTCTACCTATCAGTGTACTTACATGTTTCTATTGATCAGTGTACTTACATGTTTCAATTGATCAGTGTACTTACATGTTTCTATTGATCAGTGTACTTACATGTTTCTACCTATTAGTGTACTTACATGTTTCTATTGATCAGTGTACTTACATGTTTCTACTGATCAGTGTACTTACATGTTTCTATTGATCAGTGTACTTACATGTTTCTATTGATCAGTGTACTTATATGTTTCTATTGATCTGTGTACTTACATGTTTCTACTGATCTGTGTGCTTACATGTTTCTACTGATCAGAATACCTACATGTTTCTATTGATCTGTGTACTTACATGTTTCTATTGATCAGAATACCTACATGTTTCTTTTGATCAGTGTACTTATATGTTTCTATTGATCTGTGTACTTACATGTTTCTACTGATCAGTGTACTTACATGTTTCTATTGATCAGTGTACTTATATGTTTCTATTGATCAGTGTACTTACATGTTTCTACTGATCAGTGTGCTTACATGTTTCTACTTATCAGTGTACTTACATGTTTCTATTGATCAGTGTACTTACATGTTTCTACCTATTAGTGTACTTACATGTTTCTATTGATCAGTGTACTTACATGTTTCTACTTATCAGAGTACTTACATGTTTCTACTTATCAGAGTACTTACATGTTTCTTGAAAACAACCGAATAGAACAAATAAATTCAACAAAGTCAACATTTCTCTTTATCTCTATGGTCGTCTACCAAACAACTTTATCAAATGTTTAGATTCTAACCGGGTAGATAATTTGACCTCTACAAAAGTGTGATGTCAACACACTGACCAATAAGACTAATGCACTCGTATAAAAAGCTCTCTTTTTTATACAAGGATTTATCATTGGTGTGAAACAGACAAGAACAGCGAAAAATCCTTTGCTATTAAACAATATTAAATTGTCATGCAATTTTTAATCTTCATTAATTCCTCACTAAATTTTCAACCCCCCAAACCAACTATTATAAACATCTTAAATATTAAAACGAGCCATTTTTCCGTTTAATGTTTTTTTTTTATAACAGCTTGATGTCATTTACACTCAATCTTTTTTAATCATTTGTTTATGTATTAAATACTTAATCCTTTCAACCTTTTGTAGGATTATTGTTTCGTATGTTTTGACTGCTGTGATTTAAGAATTCAAACCATGAAGAATATCTCATCAGTACTTCTAATTTAAATTTGTTCATGGTATTTGGAATTATTTTACGTTATCATTTCATTCCTTAGAGTATATATATTTATTGAAATAATTACTTCAGGGGTCATCCAGTAAGTATGTCACACACTTGGGGTGTAAAGTTTGACAGTTGTTGACATGGGGGGGGGGTGGGTGTTGAAGATTTTTTGACAAAAACAACGTCACTTTTTTTTATAAAATATCCTCCATTGTTTCGTTTACAAACACAAAATGAATGAGTTAAATATGAATTGAAGTAAATATTATCCTTCGATCAAAGTAATAAATTAATAATGAACTACAATAATACTATGGCATATTTGTATAAATTTACTTTTTTTTTTAACTATTTTTAGCATTATAATTCTTAAACAAGAACAAATTGATTTTTGACATTGGCAAGTATGCGTTTTAAGTAGTCTGTGTATTCTGTGAGATATTTCTGTAGGAATAGCACACATTTAGCAATCTAAAACTGGAGCAATATGTTTGAAGATGTGAAATCTCATAACGACCGATATGGCCTAGCGAAACCAATTATTTTGATAACCCAGGACAAAACATTTCTTAAATTAACCTTATTATTCCCTTTTTTTTCTACTATACATTTTAGTTTATATTTTCTTCGTTATTATTAAAATATTTATAATATTTAATTTTATTGCGGATGACTATTGATAGTTTTGACAGATAGAAAGTGTCGTATGAAGGTAAGTACGGCCACATAGGGCGCTGAGCTAAAGGGGGAACCGAACAGTGTTATTCATAAAGAGTTATCGACCAAACATGGACAGTGTATGGCTTGCGGTCAAGTAAAGCCCGTTTAGCGGTTTCATCTGACCCTTCCGTTCATTTACATCGAAACATTTTTACCCTCAAAGTTATGAACCAATTTGAGCCTTTCCGTGATTTAAATTATGTAAACTCGCGTCTGATATTTCGCACTGATCTACACAATCAAAACAACACTTTGAGTTTATCTCATATGTACATTAAAAGTTCAAGGTTGTTGAAGTAAAAGAAACAAATTGGTAAGTGATGGTCTGTTGGTGTCCAACTTGCATAGGAGAAGGTTAGGTCAGTGACTGCTGGCCTATAAAATGTGTACAAGTACACATATCGGACTGCTGACCACAGTGTTAGATGTGTTGGCGTACTAAGTACTAAGAGCTGCTTACACTCGAACTTTAATTTTTGTTTACAGTACTTCTGTAAATTGGAAGAAAAAATTGACTATTCTGTTGATTTTGAACCATTTTTGTAGCATGTCCATTACGACGAATAAAAAAAAAGTAACATCAGTTATACATGTAGCATTGGGAGGTCACGCGTACACTAGAGATGGACAACATGAGTAACTGCAGTGAATGCTTAATTTCTCATTTCTGTGTCTATGCTGGGATGTTGTTAATTATTGTCGTCAATGATTGAATCATATGCTCTCTATTTGGCAGAAAGTGAATCATATGCTCTCTATTTGGCAGCTAGTGAATCATATGCTCTCTATTTGGCAGCTAGTGAATCATATGCTCTCTATTTGGCAGCTAGTGAATCATATGCTCTCTATTTGGCAGCTAGTGAATCATATGCTCTCTATTTGGCAGCTAGTGAATCATATGCTCTCTATTTGGCAGAAAGTGAATCATATGCTGTCTGTTTGGCAGAAAGTAAATCATATGCTGTCTGTTTGGCAGAAAGTGAATCATATGCTGTCTGTTTGGCAGAAAGTGAATCATATGCTGTCTGTTTGGCAGAAAGTGAATCATATGCTGTCTGTGTGGCAGAAAGTGAATCATATGCTGTCTGCTTGGCTGGAAGATAATGTGCTGTATTTTTTTTTTGGCAGCTAGTAAATCCTATTAGATCTGCTGGACATTTAAAGATATATTGGATCTCATTGTATGAATGTAAATTATTTAAAAAGTATTTTTAAAAAAAACCAGCTTCAAAGAAACACACACATTACCAGACAAACTTGTAAGGAAATGAAACTAAACAAGTAAGCCAATATTTTAAAATTAAATTTGTTTTATCCATTCATTTCTTAAGAAGCTGTAAAAGTCATCAACTGAAACAGTTTTTTTTTTTCTTTTTTGAGTTTTCTTTAAAAATTCTTTGATAAATATTTTGTAGGACTGAAACATTATTTCATTTCAATTCGTTCTGCTGTCACGGGATTTTTTACGACTTAAATAAAGTGAAAAGTTATATATATATATTCATTATATATATATTGCAGTGCACGATTAATATATGAAAGCTTTGTTTTCTAAATATGTATACGCTTTGATCCATTTCTTTTATTTCCAGAGGTTTACAGGTTTTTCATAGGTTGGTCTATCTGACAGAGAATCAGGCATGGCTCATAATTAAGGCAACTAGCGTCATGCATATTTTCGTGGCTACTGCTTCTGAGATAAAACCCCGCGCAGTTTTGATCTGTGCCCTTGTTGGACTCACCACTCATCCAGACTGTATACGCCGGCCTCTTGCTGTGGGTGTAGACAAACTCACCCTCTTTGGCCTCGTCGTTAATCCCGATCCACACGCAGTAAGTGAAGTTTGACTGCTGCTGCACAACTTTGAACAGTGCGTCGTACTCGCTCTGGTTCTCAATTTCAGCCAGGAAGCCCCCGTAGAAAGAGCAGACGTGATTTGCGGCGTAAGCGTTTTTTATCTGAACTCCTGACAGCAAGAACGTCTTACCGCCGACTGAGATTTTCTCGATAAACCCAAACGCTTTATAATCCAAATTGTTCCATCGCTGAATATCTTACTTTGGTTGGTTGGATATCAATTGATCCAACTGCTGTATTTTATTCTTAAGGGATTCGCTCCTGTTTGATAATTCTGAGAAAGCGTTTCCCAAACAGTCGCGCTGAACTGAAAGTCACAATAAAAAAAAATAAAAAATTAAGAAATTCTTAAGATTTATTAACTGTTTCTTTGTCCTGTTGACACGGAATTTTAAGAAGTCAAAAAATGTATGTCAATATTGTTAAATGCTCTAAAGAGAAATCACAACAGCACAGGCATAGGTTCAAAAAACACAGCGTTTAATAATTTATATACAATCAATAACTACAATGGACACCGTTCTACTACACTGCATGCTTCATCATCATACATCTGCTGCATTCAACACGTAAATTATACGGTGCGCTGGTTTACGGGAATTCCCTATTTATAGCGCACTACCGAGAGTAAGGTGATTTTTTTTTCAGTGTACTTACATGTTTCTACTTATCAGAGTACGTACATGTTTCTACTTATCAGTGTACTTACATGTTTCTTGAAAACAACCGAATAGAACAAATAAATTCAACAAATTCAACATTTCTCTTTATCTCGATGGTCGTCTACCAAACAACTTTATCAAATGTTTAGATTCTAACCGGGTAGATATTTTGACCTCTACCAAAGCGTGATGTCAACACACTGACCAATTGAACTCATCAGCACAAATAAAAAGCAACCCCTTTATCTACTGGGACTTTTCAATGGGTGTAAAAAGCAGACAACAACGGCAAATGATTTACTAAAAAATGTCATGCAATTTTTATCCACACTAATGTTCGCAATAAATTTTAATCCATCCCCCCTCTCCAAACCATCTTCCAGTATTTATAAACATCTTAAATATTGAAACGCGTCATCAATCAGTTTAAATGTTTCTTATAACAGCCTGGTGTCATTAACACTGATCTTTTTTAATTTTTTTTTTTAATTAATTACTTTAACCCTTTCAGCTCTACCTATAGGCTCATCATTGTTATAATATACGGTTTCTCACGCGCTGTGTTTTAAGAATCGCTAATGATGAATATTTTTTTTTTCATCAGTAATTGCAACTATTTTGAATTGTTCAAGGTACATACAATTGATCAACTCGTTCCTCACTCTTTTATTTTGAATATTTACTTTACGTGAGTTGCAGCGTGGAATAAAAAAAAAAGTAAAGTTTCCTTAACACTATTGGGCCATCGGGGCAGATGAAGTGTAGAATTCATCTGTTTCTTTAACCTCGGCATATGAAGGGATTGTGTGGTTAGCACAACGCCCAGGCACCTTTACTTCCCCAACTTAAGTCATGTACACATTTAAAGCTGGGTGGACTTGTGGGTCGACTTTGCACCAATAACACCTGGAAAATTCCATGGTTCTCACCGAGGATCGAACCCATGACTCTCGTGTAAGGTTATCGGTCATTTCTAACCATGGCTGATCAGGCTCCCGCTCTCGTTAGAAAGTATAAACTTTAATTTAGGCTCGTTGTTAGATAATTGAAGTCTTAAAGCCATGAATGAATCTGTTTTAATATAAATCACAGTAGTTGAAGGGGACCTCTTTGAATTCTGGAGGGAGGAGGAGGGAGTGTGGCGCTAGGCGGCTTCCTATCAATTACAACGGCCCTGCTTTAGATTGTATTAGTTCCTTTCAGTGAAATGAACTACACAATTTTAGTTCATGTAGTGCCGATCATTTCAAAACTATGGACCACTCGTGGGTTACTATTGCAATAAATCCCGACCTAAGGTCAAACTTGTTCGAAGTCATATATTAGCTAGTAGCAAATGAAATCCAAATATTTATTTCTAATGTATTAGCAACTGGAAATTAATGAGTTTAAATTGGTTGCTTAACTTTGTATAATTAGTTCACAAACTCTAGCTGTTTCATATTTCCTTTACATTTATTTCATTCGTTGCGGGACTAATATCTAATAATATAATATTGATTTGTTTTCTGCGTTAAATCGAAAGTAAAGAATTAATACAACAGTATTCCAGTTTAAAATACAATCATCAAAAAATCGAATCTGCCCGAAACCAAAAAATAACCTAGCCTACGGATCAAGTCTAAGGGGATATGCAAAGGTTTTACGGGGTTCAGCTGGTATATAAAAATAATACGTATAACAAATAGATAGATTGAATAATGCTGACGTAGCCTCTAGATTTACGTCAGCCTAAGTGAAGGTTTACAGAAACTGTCACATGTACTATAAGTAGACCCCTCAGCCGCCGTCTTAAGCCGCCGTAAGCCGCCACGAAGCCTGTAAGCTGTAAGCCGCCACAAAAAATGTTAAGCCAAGCTACCAAAAACTTTTCTAAGCCGTGGGAGATTCGGAATTACTAATTCATGTCATTTTAAAGCGATTACGAAAATCGCATCCAAAAATTATATTAAACTTTTTTTTATATTAATTTTAATCTTTTTCTTTTACGCCGCCATTGCCAGCATGGTAGGGTGTAGTGTGCCTACCACACCAGCACTGTTGGCGGCGCTGATGCACATCTGCCATCCCTACAGAGCGGCGGGGTGAGTAAGCCCGCTATCATCTGCCGGGATGGTAGAAAGATGGGTTTTTTTCCTTGCCCAAAACTGGCCAGACCAGCAGGGTGCGTGTACTGCTGATCGGCCAGAATAGCAAGGAAAGGGGTTATTCCTGCCACTCGGACAGAGGGGAGGGTGTAGTGTGCCTGTACCCTCAGCCCAAAATGGCAGGCTGCGCAGGTGTGCTTGAGTGGGACAGAGTGGAAGGGTGTTATGTGCCGACCACATCCGTCACCACCGCCAGCTGTGAATACTGCGATGTCGGATAGTCCTCATTGACCACAGTACCACCACCCTCGCAAGAAAGAAGTTTTTTTTTCCTGACTAGAGAACCCCAATGATCTATCCCCCGTAGATCATGGGATGTCTCGCAGGCCAGGATGGAGTGTTCATATGAATATCATGGCAATATTTCTATATGAACTCTCCAGCACACGTGAATTTAATTAATGAAAGAAATCAATTACCGTCTTTATAGATCACCCAAAAATTGTCTTGAAGAAATTTTGCAAGTAGCATAATATAATAACACTTGAAATCTAACTCATGTTTGTATTTTTACATTTTTTTAAAAAATTGGTTCTTAATTTAATTACAATTTTTATTATTTTTTTATTTTTTTTAACATAAATCTTTATATTCACTATTTATATACAATAAATTAAATAGTATTATTTATTTATTTCAAAATTGTTGTTTGTATGACTAGTAAAAGTATAGTACATAAATATTTTGACAGTTGCCTCCCTTCGGTGATACCCAGTGTGATCGTTGGGATCCGGCTTTCAACAGGGGTGCTAGGTATTTTCCTAAGCCACGGCTTAAGCCGTCTAGCCAGCCATAACAATTCTAAGCCAGCCATCATCAGTTCTACGGCGCGGCTGAGGGGTCTAGCTATAAGGGGAAAAAAAGTATTTCCGTTCTACTTTTTTGTGATAAACTGAATGAATCTCCCGCGTTGTCCAGTCACATGACTATTTGCCAGGACAGTGAAAGTAGGTCAGGGCGTAGGTAAAAGCTTGGGGACAGTTTAACGTAATAGGATACTATAAGACGGCTAGACAGACACAACCCGTTAACTTTAGCAAAAGAAAGAGGAATATTAGACAATAGTCAATAGCGTCATGAAATAATTCGTAAAGACGCGTCGATGTGGATAGGTCTGGGTTGGGGCCTTGCTACAGATAAACACAAAGTTAGGAGCAATGTGTCGGTGATGGGGAATTCATATAATGTGAGAAGTACAGTGTCCTCTTCTTAATTCAGTTCAGTTCACTGAACATATAATATAATAATAGCGATTTTTATTTATATAAATGATAAATGATGCGGAAGAGGGGGAGGGGGTGGAACCATCAAGGGAGACGGGAATTATGGGAAGCTTTTTTTTCAGATTGTGTGGGACGGATGGCCGAGTGGCGTAGATACTCGACTGTCGACCTGAGAGTCCTTGGTTCTATCCTCGGTGAGGTCCATGTGAGTTTTTTCCGGTGAAATTTGTTTCAAATTCATCCCTCAAGTCTACCTGACTTAAGTTGTGCTAACCTCACAATCCATTTATTTGCCGTAGTTACAGAAACAGATGAACTCTACAGTTCACCAGCCCCGTCGGCCCTTTAGATCGAAGGGATCTTTACTACTATGATTCGACTTATTAGACATATATTTACTAAAGATGCCTCAATGTCAAATTTTCATTTGATTATAAATTTAAACTCTTCATTTTAAGTTTCATTTGAATATCAACAGAATCAAACACCATCTGTTACTTCATTTTTACTTTTATTTAGTTCAAGAAATAATTTTTTGATGTGAGCAATATATGCGCGCCAAAAATACATACTCTCGAACACGGAAAACGTGAATCAGCAGAATTTCAACTGAAAATGAAAACACTTGAATATCCGAATCCGAATAATTTACAGGAGTGCGACAAATTAGTTTTTTTTTTTTCTTTTCGACGATGTGAATTTCTATGCTGCACAAACATGCATTTCAAATCAGCCCCCTTTTCGTGAAAATTCTATAGCAGGAGCCAGCTCAATAGCGGAGGGGGGGGGGAAGGGATTAAATATGACCAAGTAGAGCAAACAAGCAGAGGGGGCCAGACAAAACGCAGGGAGGGCCCAGACCCCCAGGCCACCTCCGCACGCTTCAAATATATATATATATATATATATATATATATATATACAGAGGGTGAGAGAGAGAGAGAGAGAGAGAGAGAGATTTCTAACTCAAATAGCTTGGTATAATAAAGATTGTGTTTTGTGGATTCATAGAAAAACGCTAGCGGGTCGTACTTTGCACATGGCTATTCAGAGACGTAGTGAGGGGTGGGCAAGGGTGCGCATCATGCCCCAAGCGCTACTCACAAAGGGGCGCCAAATTATACATTTTACATATAATATTATATGGTGTTTGAATGTGGGGAGGGGGGGCGCTAAAAAGGTATTGTGCTCGGGGCGCGAGTTAAGCTCGCTACGCCACTGTGGCTATTCTACAGTCAGAAGAGTGACAAGCAATACTGAGTGATTGAATACTACAGGTATAACAGATACACTGACACGACTGAATACTACAGGTATAATAGATACACTGACACCATTGTATAATACAGGTATAACAGATACACTGACACGACTGAATACTACAGGTATAACAGATACACTGACACGACTGAATACTACAGGCATAACAGATACACTGACATGATTGAATACTACAGGTATAACATATACACTGATACGACTGAATACTACAGGTATAACAGATACACTGACAGGATTGAATACTACAGGTATAACAGATACACTGACACGACTGAATACTACAGGTATAACAGATACACTGACACGACTGAATCCTACAGTTATAACAGATATACTGACACGATTGAATACTACAGGTATAACAGATACACTGACACGACTGAATACTACAGGTATAACAGATACACTGACACGACTGAATACTACAGGTATAACAGATACACTGACACGACTGAATACTACAGGTATAACAGATACACTGACACGACTGAATACTACAGGTATAACAGATACACTGACACGACTGAATACTACAGGTATAACAGATACACTGACACGACTGAATACTACAGGTATAATAGATACACTGACACGACTGAATACTACAGGTATAATAGATACACTGACACGACTGAATATTACAGGTATAACAGATACAATGACACGATTGAATACTACAGGTATAACAGATACACTGACACGACTGAATACTACAGGTATCACAGATACACTGACACGACTGAATACTACAGGTATAACAGATACACTGACACGACTGAATACTACAGGTATAACAGATACACTGACAGACGAAAAGAAAGGTATGTGGTTGGGTAGATAGGTCTAAAAATCGATTTGATGATTGTTAAAACATAAGTTACACATTAATTTGAACAAAATCGTTTTCTTTATAACAGTTAAGAAAGATCAGATAGATAGATAGATAGATAGATAGATAGATAGATAGATAGATAGATAGATAGATAGATAGATAGATAGATAGATAGATAGATAGATAGATAGATAGATAGATAGATAGATAGATAGATAGATAGATAGATAGATAGATATCAAATACTATTTATTTATGAATAGAAAAAACTCTCTGAAAACAAACACAATTTTAGAACTCTGGAATGATTTAACAGCCAAAAACAAACCGCCGACAAACACAGTGGTAAACACACACACATACAAACACAGTGGTAAACATATACACAAACACAGTGGTAAACACACACACACACACAGTGGTAAATACACAAACAAACACAGTGGTAAACACACACATAAATACAGTGGTAAACACATACACAAATACTGTGGTAAACACACACCCAAACACAGTGGTAAACACACACACAAACACAGTGTTAAACACACACACACAAACACAGTGGTAATCCCACACACAAACACAGTGGTAAACACACACACAAATACAGTGGTCAACACACACACACACAAACACAGAAGTAAACACACACACACACACAAACACAGTGGTCAACACACACACAAACACAGTGGTAAACACACACACACACAAATACAGTGGTAAACACACACACACACAAACACAGTGGTAAACAAAGTTTTCATTTGTTGACTTGAGACACTTTAAAAAAACCGAGCTGCACGACTCGCTGAAAGAAAAGAGACTGTAACAGTTGTGACTGAACGATAAAGATTCCTTTGTTCCTCAGGTCTTATCCGATGATAACTCTTCAAGCAAACCATATTTCAGGTGCACCGTCATGGTGGTCGTGCCAGGTTGTTTATATGTACATAAATAAACAAAAACTCTGCACTCTAAGGCTAGCATATTTCTGGGGTCTGGTATACTTTTTAAACAGAATGTAAAATAAAAAAAAGATTTAAGAATATTTTATTCTCTTTTTTTTTAAATGTAGTCCAAAGTAAAACCAATAATTCAGACTTTGCACGATTTTAATTAATCAAAAGAAACTTTAAAAAAAATATTGCATTATAATATAACTTGATATCATTAGTAATATCAAAATCAAACGAAGTTTGCATACACTGAACACCATAAAGAAATTACAGGTACACTTTTATGGTAGTATAAGAAAGTTGCAATTGGTGTAATTTAATCTTTTGTTTATTCAGTATCATATTATATTGGTATGATAATTGTGTGAACTCTTTCCTGGTCTGAGAGACATACCATGATCCACGGGGGAACTAGTCAGGAAAAAAAAACCATTACTTGCGAGGGTGGTGGTACTGTGGTCAATGAGGACTATCCGAGACCGCAGTATTCACAGCTGGCGGTGGTGACGGATGTGGTCGGCACACAACACCCTTCCACTTCGTCCCACTCAAGCACACCTGCGCAGCCTGCCATATCGGGCTGAGGATACAGGCACACTACACCCTCCCCTCTGTCCGAGTGTCAGAATAAACCCCTTTCCTTGCCATTCTGGCCGATCGGCAGTACACACACCCTGCTGATCTGGCCGGTTTGGGCAAGGATTAAAACCCATCTTTCTGCCATCCCTGCAGATGATAGCGGGTACACTCACCCCGCCCTTCTGTAGGGATGGCAGACGTGCATCAGCGCCGCCCACAATGCTGGTGTGGTAGGCACACTACACCCTACCATGCTGGCAATGGCGGCGTTAAAAATAAAAAAAAGTTATTAAAAAAAAAAAAAAACAGCTGTGGCAAGCTTTCCTTACATTCATTGAAACAGTTTCACAGTGGGTTTTTTTTTTTTTTTAACTTTTTTGCCCATCGGCCATGGCCCAGTAAAAGGACATTAACGTCACCAGCATCTTGATAGCCGTCCGTCCCCTCCCCCCCCCCCATCGTTTATATTTAGGTTGGATCCGCCCCCTGCTTCCCACAATCTATTGGCCCTACCCGCGCGGCGTTACTTCTGTCAAGTATAACGACATAAAGAGCTTTACGTGGACTTATTACAGAGACACGTGTTCTATTACGTTCGCCTGCACATTTCATATACCGCTGGGATGCAAGGGGAGAAGCAGCTATTTGAAAACGGCAACAGTCGTAGTAAATGAAACTGTTGGTTAGATTCACGGTCTTCAAGACTCAATAATAATAAAAAGTACAACAATTTTATTTTGTATTTGTAGGTCGGCCGCAAACAATGTACTGGCTTGTGTATTGTGTAAATAATAAAAAAATAGAATGTGGTAGGTATTACTGTTGTTTTTTATCGGGAGGGAGGGAGGTGGCAGATAAGAAACCGTTTCAAAATACAATTTCTCTCTCTCTCTCTCTCTCTCAGTGAGTAGGGGTGTGCTTTTGTATTCATGCGCGTCTGTGGAAAGGAAACAAACGTGTATACATTCACGTGGATGGAAATGTTTTTTTTTATCTTTTTTTTTATTAATGTGTCGATTGATATTTGCATAAACATGCGCTTGGAATGCTGGGATGGATGGCTCGGGTGAGCTCATGTGGTCACCGGAGTTCAAATGTCAATTTTCAACAGTCGGGGAACCAAACAGTCCACATGACGGATTCATTAAAATGTTCTAAGGGAACAAACATCATTAGAAAATAAAACTGTTTCAGGTACAATTAAGCAGTGCCGAACCTTGGGATTTGGTGGCCCTGGGGGGGGCTTGACCTCATTGGGGGGCCCCTGAATTTTGACATTCGAAACCATGACATAATGAACTTAATATTAAATGTAAAAAAATTTGGGCCCCCCCTCAAGCTGGGGCCCAGGAGGACTTTCGAATTTAGATCCTATGAGGATCCCTGGTCAGGATACCTCAGGTCATGGCTCATGTCCCCGCTATATCTCCGTAGTGCCTTAATCTCCATTGCACTAGCGGCTACGGTTGGGGAATGAAATAAAAGCACCACAAAACAGCTGTCCAATTTGTGGTTTTTCATCTCATCCTTGCATTGGTTGTGGTAATTTCTTGTACAGTAGCGTGCATTAGAAGCTTTTTTTTATAACACTATGTTTTTGTTTTGTTTTTGTTTCTTTTATTTTAAAAGTGGTTTAAAGTAACTTTGAAAGGGTGAATTCAGTCCAGACAAAAAGAAAAACCTGTTACTAGAACTTCGTAGCTTCAACGATTCCCTTAGTTCACAGCCACATGAATGTATTATTTTCAAATATTTGTTTTTTGGCCAGTCACATGCAACACACGTATGTCCTTATCCACATGCACACAGGTATGTCCTAATTCACAAACACGTGGTCCGTGGTCAGTTCAGCCCGTCCGTCCGTACCCTTCCCCACCCGGCGTGTTACTCTCTTTACCATTCACTTTGGCGGACAGTCAAATGTAGGTCCCCCACAAAACGGAGTCGCGCAGGCGGAAGTGTTGTCATTTCTATAAATACATTTTTGTTTATCTTTATGTCGGCGCATGCGCTCTGCCTAGAGACTTCACCACAGACGTATATTATTGTAGATAACGTTGTACATGAAAATGAGATAAAAATAGCAACCGTCGGGGGCTGGTCTGGACCCTTGAGCTTCATTGGCTCCATAGCAACATACTGGCTGTATCCTCTCCCCCTCCTCCCCCCCCCCCCACCACATTGATGAGTTGGGGGAAGGGAACAATACCGAGCGATTGAGCAACACCTCCCTCCCCCACGCCCAAGTGTTTCTAAGTATCGTTGGGAATAACTGAATATGTCTAGAAAAGAATACAGAAGGAGGGGAATGAACCCGGGGGGGGGGCAGTTTTTTTCTGTGATGGGTCTCTTATGGGAGAAATCTTTCATTTCGGCATAAAAGCCGGTCAATCATAAATTCCTATCTCGTGCGTTCGTTGGACTACTGAGGTCGACATGCCCTTTGAGCCCAACATCATTTCATAACGCAGTTGTTTTTCGATGTAACATGTATGTGAGCGCGCGTGCGTGTGGAAACTAAAAACACCGCAAAAATAATAAAAAGTCCGTCAACAATTAGTGATTAATGACACTCTCCCTTTGTGCGGAAAATGATGCGGAAAAAACAAAAACTAAAACAAAAAAGCTGTACCAAACGAAGAGGAAAGTTTCCAGTTTCCAGCTGGCTTTTGATGTGTGGGAGGAGTGTAATGAGACACAATGGCTTCTTGTTTTTTTTTTGTTCCGTACGGAAGCAGCGAAAAATAAATTGTTTACATTCCGGTACCGGCATTTCTTTAATGACCTGAAGCGGTGGACAAACATGTATGGCCGTTTCAAACTGTTTACAAAACTTTTGCTATTGTTGTCTTTGTTGAATTTTTTTGTTCCTTTTTACAGTATTCTCCTAGTATGTCTGCTTTGTATTATCAGTGGAGAGAAGTTTACTTTAACAAAACTTTATATACTTTATAAAACACTGGAATGTGGCTCTCATAGACATACGGTAAAGGGGGGGGGATGGGGTCAAAATAAAAAAAAAGTTACGTAATAAATGAATTGTCCCTTGACTTTATTTTTTTTTAAACTGGTCCGCAATCAGTCCAAAACAAAAATGAAAAGAGACACCAATGGACTTATTCATTAAAACGCAGTGCATTTTTTTATTCTGGCGGAACATACTGGAACGGCGTTCCGACACTTTTTTTTTCCGTATTCAAAAATTTACTGTTTACTGCACTAAATTTTCAGCGTTATTTCTTTATGACACGACGGACATAAATAGGAGTTCAGGTACCTTTTTTGTTTAGAATAAGTACACAGTTAAATCTTATAGGTAGAGAAGCAAGTAGAAAGTATGAAAGGTCTCATTTCATTCTTTGATAATGTTAAAAAAAAAAGGTTTTCGTGTTTGTGTGTGTGTGTGTGTGACTGACTATTTCCTGTCATCAACAACTAGATGACCGTTATTTATGAAGAGATTTTTTTTTTTTAATGCAATGTCAAGGACACGGTTTCAATTTCAATGTCAATACCGCCCGAATGACCAGTGGGAAGTAACGCGCACTTTTACATGTAAGTTATTTATAGATCTTTTTTTTTAAAAATACTTTTCACATATCAAATAAATGTTTCTCTCTTTTACTCTTTTTCTCGCTTCTGTGTTCTCTGTCGCACTCTCTCTCTCTCCCTTTTCTTTCTCTCTTCCCTTCTACCACCCCTGTCTCTCCATTCTCTCTCTCTTTATCTACCTTCTCTCTCTCCCCCTTCTCTCTCCCCTTTCTCTCTCTCTCTCTCTTTCTCTCTCTCTCTCTATCTACATAGGTGTCCTAAGTTTTGCGTGAATAAAGTATTCTATCCATCAACGCAACAATTTCCATCGATTCATAAATCAATCAAGAAATCTGTTTCTATCTATCAAATGATCGATCTTTTTAGATTTTTTCATAGATTAGGGAGGAAGGGAAGAAAGAAGGGAAGAAGGGAGGAGTGGAAGAAGGAAGGGAAGAAGGGAAGAATGGAAGAAGGAAGGAAGGGAAAAAGGGAGGAAGGGAAGAAGGAAGGGAAGAAGGGAGGAATGGAAGAAGGAAGGGAAGAATGGAAGAAGGGAGGAAGGGAAAAAGGGAAGAAGGGAGGAAGGGAAAAAGGGAGGAAGGGAAGAAGGAAGGGAAGAAGGGAGGAATGGAAGAAGGGAGGAAGGGAAGAAGATTAATATCATGCAGAGTAATGATAGACTATATAGGGATGGTCAAATGTGCGTATTTAGCCGGATGTGCGAATTTAGCCGGATGTGCGTATTTAGCCGGATGTGCGTATTTAGCCGGATGCGGCTCTTTTTTTGGTTTGGCACGGCTCCTATAAAAGGTTTTTATAAACATTAGCATATCTTTTTTATAGAAAAATGTATCGATAGGCTTAAAAAGTAACAAAATACGTAAAAAATATTTTTTAATATTCAACCTTTGGGGCATTAAGTTTTATCTTTAACAATTATATCTTTTGTTAAATCTTTTTTGTAATAAAGGTCGTACTAAAACTATTGATATATAATAGAAGTCTTACTAAAACTATTGATATATAATAGAAGTCTTACTACAACTAATGATATATAATAGAAGTCTTACTAAAACTATTGATATATAATATAAGTCTTACTAAAACTATTGATATATAATAGAAGTCTTACTAAAACTATTGATATATAATAGAAGTCTTACTAAAACTATTGATATATAATAGAAGTCTTACTAAAACTATTGATATATAAGAGAAGTCTTACTAAAACTATTGATATATAATAGATGCCTTACTAAAACTATTGATATATAAGAGAAGTCTTACTAAAACTATTGATATATAATAGATGCCTTACTAAAACTATTGATATATAATAGAAGTCTTACTAAAACTATTGATATATAAGAGAAGTCTTACTAAAACTATTGATATATAACGGAAGTCTTACTAAAACTATTGATATATAACGGAAGTCTTACTAAAACTATTGATATATAACGGAAGTCTTACTAAAACTATTGATATATAACGGAAGTCTTACTAAAACTATTGATATATAACGGAAGTCTTACTAAAACTATTGATATATAACAGAAGTCTTACTAAAATTAATGATATATAACAGCAAGCGTACTAAAAGAAGGACTTCCTATAAAATGATTAATAAAAAAATAGGTCTGATACAACCTCCTCAAATGTAACCATATTAACAACTAAATGATACATTGCCAATCATAATGTCGGTCCGGCACAAAAAAAAAATACAAAATATACATGATGTACGAAGTAAATTAGCATTTTTTTTTTCAAAAGCCGCCACACACATATGTTTTAATGTGCTATTTATTGTGTATCAATATGTGGCTGCTCTGCTAAACCAAAAATGGAAAATATCATAAATGGGGGCATTTTTTATTTTTAAAATTAGTTACTAGAAGACTCTGTAGTTAGTTTTGCACATCGTCTGTATGGCTCATTGTCTGTATGGCTCATTGTCTGTATGGCTCATTGTCTGTGTGGCTCATTGTCTGTATGGCTCATTGCCTGTGTGGCTCATTGTCTGTATGGCTCATTGAATGGCTCGTTGTCTGTATTGCTCATTGTATGGCTCATTGTCTGTATGGCTCATTGTATGTATGGCTCATTGTATGACTCATTGTATGACTCATTGTCTGTATGGCTCATTGTCTGGCTCATTGTCTGTATGGCTCATTGTATGGCTCATTGTCTGTATGGCTCATTGTCTGTATGGCTAATTGTATGGCTCATTGTCTGTATGGCTCATTGTCTTTGGGAGACAAAGATTCTTTTCTTTTCAGTGATTTTTACTGATCAATTATTCGGAGATACTCGATACATATAGATCCAGTAAATATATCACACAAATTAATACAACAGCGATTATCAAATAATAAATATAGCGGCTGTCGTAAGAAGTGGTCCATGCAATTCTGTATAATTTTTTATCCTCTGGTGCGCACAATTATATGCAAGGTCTCGCAAGTGCATTCTCTCCTACATATCGTGCACTTATATATATATATATATATATATATATATATATATATATATATATACATGCATTTACATACCAAGATAGGGACAGGTAATTAGGCAGACAGACATTCAAACGGATGCGCCAATGGACAAATGGACATTTGGGCCGACAGACAGACTTGCAGACCGACAGACAGGAAGTGGGTCCCAAAAGAAAGTAAGACCAGATGACGGACGGATGGATGCCGGGGGGGGGGGGTTGAAAGAGAGAGGAGGAGGAAGGGGTCAAGGGTTGGAGAAAAGGAACGGACAGTTGTGTTTTCGGGTTGTGATTGACAAGTAGCTGGACTCCCCGATCTCCTCTCCCGGTACGACCTAGACATGTATTTAGCAGACGTCTTTACAACGGAAAAGATAAATGATGGCGCAGGCCACAGGTCCGAACAGCCATCACCTCCCCTCCCCCTTCCCATCTGCCATAACAATCTCGAGACAGGATACGCGGACTTCTTGACGAACTTTGACCCTCCCAAAATTTTCTGGATCATGTCAAACTAATTGTGCCTTTAGTGGCGTCGCCAAACAGTTTGTTGTCCCTTACAGCGAAATGTTTTAGTTGTGGGCGTGTGAATGATAAAATAAAACAACAACAATAAACAATAATAATAAACATTAGTAATGAACAATAATAATAAACAATATTTAAAAACAATATTAATAAACAATGACAATAAACGATAACAATAAACAAAAGTAATAAACAATAATAATAAACAATATTTAAAAACAATATTTAAAAACAATATTTAAAAACAATATTAATAAACAATAATAATAAACAATAGTAATGAACAATAATAATAAACAATATTTAAAAACAATATTAATAAACAATGACAATAAATAATAACAATAAACAAAAGTAATGAACAATGGTAATAAACAATAATTAAAAACAATATTTAAAAACAATATTAATAAACAATGACAATAAACAATAACAATAAACAAAAGTAATAAAGAATAATAATAAACAATATTTAAAAGCAATATTTAAAAACAATATTTATAAACAATAATAATAAACACTAGTAATGAACAATAGTAATGAACAATAGTAATACACAATAATAATAAACAATATTTAAAAACAATATTAATAAACAATGACAATAAACAATAATAATAAACAATAGTAATGAACAATAATAATAAACAATATTTAAAAACAATATTAATAAACAATAATAATAAACAATAATAATAAACAATAATAATAAACAATAATAATCAAAAATAATAATAAACAATAGTAATGAACAATATTAATAAACAATAACAATAGAACAAAAACCCCTAATTCCCGACACCGTCACCCCCTCCTCCCTACTCACCCATGACAACGCCACTAACTATTTAACTTTGGCACCAGACAACAACACCCTCCCCCCACCACCACCTCACCAAGTCCTCCTTTGACAATTCCACTGACTACCGAAAGCCTCTCTTTAACTTACCCCCTTAAAAAAACAAAAAGTTTACTTCATTTAAAATTTTTAAAAAAACTAAAACTAGGAATAACAACACACAAAATGTTTGCGATTCTCTCAACTTATCTGATGGAGACAAGGGCAGACATCTTTTAATCTTGTTTCTTGATATTTTTGATATTATCTTGATTCTTGATATTTTTGATATTATCTTGTTTCTTGATATTTTTGATATTATATTGTTTCTTGATATTTTTTGATATTATCTTGTTTCTTGATATTTTTGATATTATCTTGTTTCTTGATATTTAGAGCATTTTCTAAAAAAAAATGCTCTATTGTCCCCGTTTTGTCTGTCCGTCTTCACCCTAGACCTCAACAACCATAAGTCCTAGACCCATGATGTATATATCATTTTGTAGGTCTTGGCCTGCCAAGAAATGACTTTTTTTATTTCGCGATCTGACCTCTCAGGGCCGTAAAAGGGGCCTTAGTACCGTTTTTTACTATATAAGCTATATTAATAAAGGAGCGCTATATCTCAGCAACTATAAGTCCTAGACCCATGATGTATATATCATTTTGTAGGTCTTGGCCTGCCATGTGTACATCAAAAGTTCATTTCGCGATAGGACCTCTGAGGGCCGGGCTTCAGGGCTCCTAAGGGGCTTATAGATTATATATACACCTTGTATGTTCAATAACCCGTTCATTTGGTGCGAAATTCTGAAGCACGTAGTTTCACCAAGATTTATTAAGAAACTCATAAAATGAAATAGTAAGCTTGTGTTCTGAGTTTAATTGAAAGTATCAGAGCTATGCAACAATTGACGGAGTTTTCGGACAATTAAATGACTATAATTTCGAATGTTTTCAATTATGAGTCATATTTCAGTAACCACAAACCACTTGTAGTTAGATTTAAGAGACAATAATTTTTTTTCAAATATAAAGAAACGTCTTTATAATTTATTTTTGACAGATATATGCATTACACAATTGAATTTATAAACATTTCCAAAATTTACAAATATTTACTGAAAGATAGCATACGTACTGATGCATAACATGAAAATGCGCTAACACGTCCTGTGTCCAGAATGGAACAGGCTTAATTGCTTGTTTTGATATTATCTTGTTTCTTGATATTTTTGATATTATCTTGTTTCTTGATATTTTTGATATTATCTTGTTTCTTGATATTTTTGATATTATCTTGTTTCTTGATATTTTTGATATTATCTTGTTTCTTGATATTTTTGATATTATCTTGTTTCTTGATATTGTTGATATTATCTTGTTTCTTGATATTGTTGATATTATCTTGTTTCTTGATATTTTTGATATTATATTGCTTCTTGATATTTTTGATATTATCTTGTTTCTTGATATTGTTGATATTATCTTGTTCTTGATATTTTTGATATTATCTTGTTTCTTGATATTGTTGATATTATCTTGTTTCTTTATATTTTTGATATTATCTTGTTTCTTGATATTTTTGATATTATCTTGTTTCTTGATATTTTTGATATTATCTTGTTTCTTGATATTGTTGATATTATCTTGTTTCTTGATATTGTTGATATTATCTTGTTTCTTGATATTGTTGATATTATCTTATTTCTTGATATTTTTGATATTATCTTGTTTCTTAATATTGTTGATAGTATCTTGTTTCTTGATATTTTTGATATTATCTTGTTTCTTGATATTTTTGATATTATCTTGTTTCTTGATATTTTTGATATTATCTTGTTTCTTGATATTGTTGATAACTGGATCCACCACATGCGGGACAATTTGATAGACAAGAACGATCACCCACGATGATTTAAGGGGAGACAAATACATCACCGTGAGCAATGGTGGTAAAAAAAAATTTTTTTTTTTTTTAATTATTAAAATAAACTCAATTTTTTCTAATTCTGTAGATTATTTTCATGTATGTATATAATATTAGTTACGGTCCTTAAAGACCAAAAAGAGGCCAAAGGTCAGATGAAGTGTGGAAGTCACCTGTTTATGTAACGATGGTATATCAAGGGATAGAGTGGTTTGCACAACGCCATTTGAAGCTGGGTGAACTTATTAATGAACTTTTCAAACAATAACCTAAAATAATTCATTAGAATCTCACCGATGCTCGAACCCGGGACGATCAGGTCTATAGTCAAGAGCTCTACACCACTCGGCGGTTTAGATAAATTTATTTATTATACTCAGAAGTTTTCTGTGTTTGTTTTTTTTTTGCAATGATTGACCTCAGTACTAGTTAGTACTGTAGTACTTCGTAGACCTTGTGACTTAAAAATATATCAATTTTGGTGAGATCATTTTCAGAGTGATGTCAGAGATAACAAAGCATGATATGTTGGAATGCTCTAGAATTTTTAACTGCTAGGATAATACCAAAAGAGTTGAGAGACCGTTGTGCAGGGGCGCCGAGAGCCCACAAGGGCCCCAGGGCAGAACATCATTGCGGGCCCCTTGTCAATTCCGGATATAGTCATACAAAGAGTATATACAAAAAGTTTTTAAACTAAATTTAAACAATGTAAAAATTGACATGGTCGGGGCGTCCGGGCCCCCTTACAGATGCGGGCCTTCCTGGCAATTACCCCCCTGACCCCCCCCTCTCGGCGTGCCTGCTGATGTGTTATCATTGAAAATAAAAAGTAAACACGAGAATATTTGTCTATTTTTACATACATTTCAAAATTGCATATAGTTGTTCATATTGTATTAGTGATTGTGAAATTTCCCATTTAATAATAATAACAACAACGGGTTTTCCCCCTGATAACTTTCTATTTCATATCCCCTCCCCCTTTTTCATTCCCTGTAACCACATAGCTTTGTTATTGTTGTGTTTTTTTTTGTATGTGTGACGTGATCACAATCAACTGAAGCGCCACTTACCCATTCAGGTAAAGCTGGGATATTTTTTGTTTAAAATATAGTACATGAACTATCGTGTGGGGGGGGGGGGTAGTACACACAACTATACCATGGCAGGGGGGAATAGGGGGGGGGATAATATCGCATAATCATCACGTGCTGCGTGTATTGTGTGTGTTGTGTGTATTGTGTGTATTGTGTGTGATGTGTGTGTTGTGTGTGTTGTGTGTATTGTGTGTGTTGTGTGTGTTGTGAATGTATTGTGTGTGTATTGCATGATGTGTGTAATTTGTGTTTGTTGTGTGTATTATGTGTGTGCTGTGTGTATTGTGTGTGCTGTGTGTGGTGTGGGTGTGTTGTGAATATATTCTGTGTATTGCATGATGTGTGTGTGTGTGTTGCGTGTATTATGTGTGTACTGTGAGTGCTTTGTGTAGTATGTGTGTGTTGTGAATGTATAGTGTGTGTATATTGCATGATATATGTGTGTGCTGTGTGTGGTGTGGGTGTGTTGTGAATATATTGTGTGTATTGCATGATGTGTGTGTGTGTGTGTTGCGTGTATTATGTGTGTACTGTGAGTGCTGTGTGTGGTGTGTGTGTGTGTTGTGAATGTATAGTGTGTGTATATTGCATGATATATGTGTGTGCTGTGTGTATTGTGTGTGTGCTGTGGGGTGTTGTGCTGCATATACTGTGCGCTTTGCTTTTTTTTTATAGGTATCCCGATAAACATCTTCTGTACGTAATTTCATATTGACTTATGAACAACTACTTACCTAAAAAACGAGCTTCTGGCGAGCACGGCTGTCTTACACCGACTATAAAACATGCTTATAATTTCTTTGGCCTCATATCATTTTCATGCCAAAATAAATCTTCATTACAATACTTAAGGAATTTATCTTCAAGGTATTAAATAAAAGGAAGTACAGTACAAAATGTATGACTGTCTTTATCCCCTTAAGACTCTTAAAAACTGCTTGTCACATTGATGTGTTTTACCAATAAGTTGGTGTAAGGTATTGGTTGTTGGTATCCTGTAGTCCTGATCAATGATCGATACTGAACCAGTAATTAACACTAAAAAATTGCAGGTTCGTTGGTTGTAAAATTTAAACACAAAATACCAATGACATAAAATTAAATGTTGTCCTTACAAAACTAATGGTTCTCACATCTTTCTTTGCAATATTTGGTTTCATAAAAACCATCACTGTAATGTAGATGTCACAAGACAGAATATTAGCATTATATCTCAAACGCAGAATCACATAAAAAATGTATTGACTGAAGTCTGTCTAGAGAAGTCAAGACGTCATGAAAAAAAGCATAATTTCAGAAAAAAAAATGGCAATTCAAAACTGTAACCGGGACTTTCTACAAAATAAATTCACTCTGTTACACTCGATATGTCCTTTCTGTGACAGTAAATATATTTTACAAGAGTCAGCAAAATTCACGATATCAGTCATACGTTAAACTCGTTCCACGCATTGAAAGGAAACTAACTTTTTAAATGTTGATCTAAATTTAGCATTCATTCTGTAATATATAATGGTATCGAAGCTGCAGTTGGCCATAGAAAATATATATACGGCATTCCAAGTGGCATGAAATAGTTTAGAATACTTTCCGCTGATGTAAAAATCTGGCACAAACACTGTCACCAGCGAAGCAAAAGCCAGAGGTAAGTAGCAGACGAACAGCTCTGCCGCCACAACGATGACCAGGGCAGTGGCCTTTCGATCGCGCCTGGAGAGGCTTGGCTTCTGCATCACTTGACTTGTACCTACCATGCGCCATTTCGTTTGGCGCCTAAGTTCAAAGGTTAGAAGAGTCGTCATGACAGCGACGCCGAAGAGACCAAGCAGCAAAAGCACAATGTGGAACACGAAGGTGGCGCCTTGGGTTTGGGGCCTGTTACTTCGGAACGCCGCCCCTAGGACCGTACGATTCGTTTCTCTGTTCAGTCTCCAGGACAGGTACACAGAGGAGTACTCCGGTGCCAGGTTCAACGTATTGCACGCGGTGACCAGCGCGATGACCAGTTTACTTCTACCGGGCGTGATCATAGTCTTCACGGACAGCGGGAACAGGACGCACAGGCATCGCTCGGCTGTGATGTAGCCGACGAAGTACAACGACAGGCGCGTCACGAAACCGGACGGCCAGCCGCCGGCGACGTAATACAGCTCGGTCATTGACACCTCGCTGACCGGCAGATTGACGTAAGAGTTCATGGAAACGTTGGCCCACTCGACGAGGAGGATTTTGAATAGGTCGGACAGGGATTTGAAGAAGCAAATGTTGATGGTGCTGTCCAGTCCCTGGTGGATGTAGACCATCATATTAATGGCGTTGGTCACTACTCATGATAGTCCAATGGTCATGCAGATGGCGCTGACGATAAGCTGGACGATTTCTGAAGATAAAATTTGCAAAAAGTCGTAGTCCATCGTAGAGTTTCTAGGAAAGGATATATCTCTATGATCAATATGACCTATTCACGATCATTATTGGCTGCATTCAGAAAATGACGATTCATATTTAATGTTCAAAACTACAAATATTTCAACCAAGACTTAGGTCCAAAAAAAAATCAAGTTAAAAGACAAATCGGACAAAAAGTCCCCACGTTCAAAAGCCCCCTATGGCTAATGCTCCCACAATCTTTTTTTTAAAGTCATATATTAAAAGAAGAAGGACTTTTTCAATAAATCTTTTAAGATCAATAGACAACCACTAAGGAAAAAACAGGTGGATTTTTATGTTTTTATTTTTTAAATTTTGAAAAATAATTCATTATAGATTGATATACGGTCAGTCTTGATCTTTGGCTAGGTGAAAAGTATGTCAATATGAGATGTCATGTTCGTCAATATGAGATGTCATGTCTGTCAATACGAGATGTCATGTTTGTCAATATGAGATGTCATGTCTGTCAATATGAGATGTCATGTTTGTCAATATGAGATGTCATGTCTGTCAATATGAGATGTCATATTTGTCAATATGAGATGTCATGCTTGTCAATATGAGATGTCATGCTTGTCAATATGATATGTCATGTCTGTCAATATGAGATGTCATGTTTGTCAATATGAGATGTCATGTCTGTCAATATGAGATGTCATGTTTGTCTGTATGAAAGATCATGTCTGTCAATATGAGATGTCATGTTTGTCAATATGAAAGATCATGTCTGTCAATATGAGATGTCATGTCTGTCAATATGAGATGTCATGTTTGTCAATATGAGATGTCATGTCTGTCAATATGAGATGTCATGCCTGTCAATATGAGATGTCATGTTTGTCAATATGAGATGTCATGTCTGTCAATATGAGATGTCATGTTTGTCAATATGAGATGGCATGTCTGTCAATATGAGATGTCATGTTTGTCAATATGAGATGTCATGTCTGTCAATATGAGATGTCATGTTTGTCAATATGAGATGTCATGTCTGTCAATACGAGATGTCATGTCTGTCAATAAGAGATGTCATGTCTGTCAATATGAAATGTCATGTTTGTCAATATGAAAGATCATGTCTGTCAATATGAGATGTTATTCTGTCAATATGAGATGTCTTTGTCAATATGAGATGTCATGTCTTTGTCACTATGAGATGCCATGTCTGTCACTATGAGATGTCATGTCTGTCAATTGTCGACACAGGGATTGGTATCAAAAGGGCTGTGCCGATGGCCCATTAACTTCTTTTAAGTAACCTTTTTATTTGTGTTGATGTATCTGACCCCCAAACAGTTTGAGTCTTTTTTTAAAAAAACTCCTCGGGCTAAATGAAATGTTTTGTTTATATTACTTGTCATGTCAGTAAACTGGGAGTATATCAAACACATGGAGTGAATCATGAATTTGTCCCAGACATACCACGGTGCTGGAAGAACGTGAGCCCACGTGACGATGAGTGATTGGACACTGAAAGAGTTAGCTGGTTACAAGTTACAACGTCACCGTTAGTTCAAGAAATAGTTTTATTTCTATCGGCAGCAAATGTTTGAGTGATTTCAAACCAGAATGTACACAATTATCAAAACACAAACCGTGATTAATTTTACTGTGTCCAAATCAACAATGACAGGTTGTTCGAATGGAATGAACCACTTCCCCCCACACAAGCACATTGTTTACCTTAGTGTTTGTATTCATTTTTAGATCAATGTTTTAATTATAAGTATTATTTTGTTGTTTCTGGGATTTATTTTCCCGCCCAATTGTTAGTGACCTTCACGCATGCGTGTAATTTAGTTGTTATAAAAAAAATGCTGGGTACCATAGTTATCAGTTAGCGATAACCTTTATTTACCCTGGTAGTTTAATCACTACCCTAAGACTACAAGATCGATGTCGTTTAGTCGTGTGATCACAATCACAGTCAGGAACGATTAATTATACTGTATAATATAAACAAACAAAAAAAAATACGTCATTTTTATTTTTCAAATTACAGTGTTACACTGGTTACCATCTAAGTGCAGAATTGCTCTGGGTTATAATTATTACCGACCTCACCACCCCCCCTTCCCCGTCCCACATCTCCTTGGTTTCTATAATATTTTCAACAATAGATCAAAGTGTAATTCTCTGTCAATGATTCACACACTTTCAAGTATTACACTTCAGAAACAAGAAACAACTCAAGTGGAGAGATTAACATTAAACATTTTCCTGGACATCGATGGGGCGACAACTTAACAATCGGTGTGCCCCCCCACCCCGCCCCTACCCCCTCGGTGGTCATTATAAGTCATTGACTAAGTTACGTCATCAAAATAACTTTGGCTGTGACCATTGACAAGTTGCTTTCATAAGTTTAGCGGCGATATTTAATTTGATTCGTTTTACATTGAATCTTTAAAAAAAAAGGGCGGGGCGGGGGGGGCGGGGAGATGGGTGTAAATAATCAACAAGTCTTTGTTTTTATTTTGTCTTTTGTTTAGTTTGTAAACAACTGTCGTGTCTAATTATAGAATACACCCAGCGCCTTGAACGTGAGGATTGCTTTCTGTACTGCAGGTACCTCAGGTCTCATTGTCCAGACTCAGGTCTCATTGTCTAGACTCAGGTCTCATTGTCCAGACTCATGTCTCATTGTCCAGAATCAGGTCTCATTGTCCAGACTCATGTCTCATTGTCCAGACTCAGGTCTCATTGTCCAGACTCATGTCTCATTGTCCACACTCAGGTCTCATTGTCCAGACTCATGTCTCATTGTCCAGACTCAGGTCTCATTGTCCAGACTCATGTCTCATTGTCCAGACTCAGGTCTCATTGTCCAGACTCATGTCTCATTGTCCACACTCAGGTCTCATTGTCCAGACTCATGTCTCATTGTCCAGACTCAGGTCTCATTGTCCAGACTCATGTCTCATTGTCCAGACTCAGGTCTCATTGTCCAGACTCATGTCTCATTGTCCAGACTCAGGTCTCATTGTCCAGACTCATGTCTCATTGTCCAGACTCAGGTCTCATTGTCCAGACTCATGTCTCATTGTCCAGACTCATGTTTCATTGTCCAGACTCATGTCTCATTGTCCAGACTCATGTTTCATTGTCCAGACTCATGTCTCATTGTCCAGACTCATGTCTCATTGTCCAGACTCAGGTCTGACCGCAGTTGAAACGACATCGACACTGAAAAGGACGATGGGTGATGGAGAGGGGGCGGGGGTTTCTGTGGGGGGATATAGCGCTGGACAGGATCTATTTCACAATTAGTCAAGGTCATGGAGTGGGCGTAAACATTAGAGTTCATGATGACCTAGATAGGATTGGATCTGATGGTAGGAATCATTCAGTAACAATATCAACTGTGGGGATGTAGGATGGAACTGCGTACATGTGGATGCGTACAGCGTACATGTGGGTGTGTACAGCGTACTTGTGGATATGTACACCGTGCATGTGGGTGTGTACACCGTTTATGTGGATGTGTACACCGTACATGTGGATGTGTACAGCGTACATGTGGATATTAAAGCGTACATGTGAATGTGTACACCGTACATGTTGATGTGTACAGCGTACATGTGGATATGTGTATACACCGTATATCTAGCTTCAGCCTCTACTGATTTCATCATTACCGAGCTATCATTGATTTCATCTACCAAATGACCGGCAACTTTCTGTGACAATCTCAGACGGAAATCTATTTTTTAGATTATTATTATAATTATTGTTTAAGCAAACTAATCTTAATATAAGTACTGATTTAACATCGTTAAATTTAGATTAAAATATATTGAATAAAAATTTTATAAAAGGGATTATTTTTTAATCAAAATTTACTATAAAGTCAAAAAAAATCGCTTTGATCATAGACATATTTGTAGAAATTATACTAACTATTTATAAAGTCGCAAGCGGCCTCACAGGCCCAGGTTATGCACCGCTGGTTATGCAGGTGAATTCTGAGAAATGCAGTTCTTCCCTACGGAATTCATCAACGCCATGGGTGCACAGCCTGCAACCACACGAGCCTTTAATGGTTGCCGTGGAGAAATAAAAACAAATTCAATTTAAAAATAATCAAAGGAAAACAATAGTGAACATATTTCTTTCTATACAAGAAGTTTGATACACCAAAATAAGATATTTTCTCATCTCCTGTTGGTAAACAAAGCATCTTCTTTTATTTTTTTTTCTTTCGTTTGTGCAGGTGTATAAATTATTCAAGACAAACTTGACCAGAACTAGCCAAAGTCAAAAGACGTATGTTAAACAGTGAACAATTAAACCAGTTAAACCTGATGTATTTTCTTCCAAGTGTCTTTGATCATGGATTTACTCTTCAAGCTAAAAGTGCGACAGTTTCTTTTTTATGTGGATTGAAGGGACGATGGGCGGGGCAGATGTTGAAGAAGCTGTCTGGGGGGGGGGCGAGGAATCTAGCTCTTGTAGATGAATTTCTCAGTCCCATTGTCCAGCACACATGGTCAGCACAAATGGTCATTAAGTTTTCTTGTCTCATCGCTGGACATCGGACGTTTGTACGTCACCTGTAATATGGTTGTCCTATCTCACATTCATTATTATTATTATCCCTATATGTTATAATAATGCGTTGAGGAAAGAACTCTTGTCGAAGATGTAATTAGGATTTTGTTATCGCCCTTTAATAATAACAGGATAGTTGGATTGAGTTGAGACGTGGACATTGGGGAACGTCGTTGAACGAAACATGGCCACAAGGATTTATCAGCATTCCGCTAAACGATTATTTAGTTTTTTTTAATTTTTTGTATTTCAAATTAAGTTCAAAATTCCCTTAATTCGCATGTAAACACACGAAGTTTCATAGAGATAGACAGAAAGACAGCTTAACACTGCATACTTACATACTGACTTACATACAGACAGAGAGAGAGAGAAAGACAAAAAGACAGACAGACAAAAAGACGGACAGACAGAAAGACGGATATAAAAGACAAACAGAAAGACACACTAACATACAGTTAAATACAGACTCTCATACAAACAGAAAGACACACAAACATACAGTTACATACAGACTCTCATACAGACAGAAAGACACACTAACATACAGTTACATACAGACTCTCATACAGACAGAAAGACACACTAACATACAGTTACATACAGACTCTCATACAGACAGAAAGACACACTAACATACAGTTACATACAGACTCTCATACAGACAGAAAGACACACTAACATACAGTTACATACAGACTCTCATACAGACAGAAAGACACACTAACATACAGTTACATACAGACTCTCATACAGACAGAAAGACACACTAACATACAGTTACATACAGACTCTCATACAGACAGAAAGACACACTAACATACAGTTACATACAGACTCTCATACAGACAGAAAGACACACTAACATACCGAGTTACAATGGGACGAAATTATGTGTCAGACTGACGTCATTGGGGAACTCTTTTGCATATATATATATATATATATATATATATGTGTGTGTGTGTGTGTGTGTGTGTGTGTGTGTGTGTGTGTGTCAGAGCAAGTAATGGGTCACTGAGCTTGACCCATGACCTATATGACCCATCAAGTTCTTGACCCAGAACCATCATGACCCCCATGACCCATTGAAACAAGCTGCCAACATGGGACATATTAAAATTGTTTAAAAGTAAAAAAATATGCTTCAACAAACTATGTGCATGCCCTGCTACGACAATTAAAGCACAAAAAGTAAAAAGATAAAAGTTTTATATTGAAGGAAAATTTCAACTTATTGCAACAGTTTCCCCTCTGTGGCCATGAAAATAAAAAAAAAATCTCGCGACGACGACTTTTTTTTTTAAGGGGTCGGGCGGAGACTAAGGATGGGTCGTGGGTCAGGGAACATTGACCCATGACCCATGTGACCCATCCAATTTTGCGACCCATTTGACCCATTGACCCATTACTTGCTCTGGTGTGTGTGTGTACTAGTAGTTTCCCGTTGCAGCTAAAATTTTTATCTTAATAAAATGTTTAATATGAGAATAATTGTTTAAAAACTAACCGCAAACCTTGCAGCAAGACCAGAAAGATATAGTTAGCAATGTAATATTTACAACTGGCTGATTACTTACCGCGCTTTTATTCTTTTTTTACAAATAGTATAAATGTAAATTAATATAAAAAAAATTGTACCAGCGGGAAATGATGTCATAGAGGATATGCAGAATTATTTATAGCGACATCCCATTCTGCACGGACGCACGCCAAATATTAATAGGAAAATAAAAAAAAATGTGTAGCATCGTGAAATGACGTCATAGATTATTGATAGCAAACGGCGTTCCCATTCTGCAAGAATGCACGCCAAGAATAGCACTTATTAGTAGGATAGGATTAATAGGAAAATTAAAAAAAATTGTACCATCGGGAAATGACGTCATAGATTATTTATAGCAACGGCTTTCCCTCCCATTCTGCAAGGACGGACGGAAGGACGGATATATATATATATATATATATATATATATATATATATATATGTGTATATATATATATATATATATATGTGTGTGTGGGGGGGAGGACCTCCACATATAACCACGAAAGTTAACACGAGTAGAGTAACACGATGGCTCTGTTAAATCATAGCCTAGGGCAAGGGTGGGCAAACCTTTTGAGTGTGTGTTGGGGGGGGGACACACTGGTATGCTAAAATTTACAGGCGGATGGATGTATCGTTGACATGTTCTGAAGTAAATTGTATGTAAACGTAATAAAATAAAATGCTAGTACTGCGATTCACTTTGACTTAACTGGCGGGCCATGGACCGGATTAAAGAGTTCGTCGGGACCCGGGTTTGGCCAGTGCCCGCTAAAATACTATAGGAGGCATTGGTTTGGCCCACGGGCCGTAGTTTGCCCATGGCTGGCCTAGGGCCCTCGAAAAACCTTTGAACGGTTCTGATTGTAAGTATTTAAATATATTATGCAAATTAGTTTTACATAATAAGCTGATTGCTGACAGCGATATGTGAATGAATTCAAGCGAGTCTTTGATTCAATATATTACCAAGTCTTGTTTCACGCTGGCCATCCAAAAAATGTGTTCAATCATTAAACACTCGCCTCCCTTGGGATTTAGTTCACTGAGCACTCCTACCAATAAAGAAAAGTTGGCGTGATTTGTGCAACGATGTATTACAGTCGAGTAGTTTAAAAAATCTAGGTCAAAACCTTTCATTTTAATATTTACCAAACGTTTCATTGTAACTTACCCATTTTTTTCTTTAGTTCTCTGGGGGGGGGGGCACAGTCAATTTTTTCAAGGCCCCTGGCAAAAAGCCCCAATTAGGCCCCTGATGATTATATTATCTGCATAAGTTCGTACAATTAATAACGATCTATTTAGCATGATTTTACATCATGAAATATGAAAAGTAAACTTTTACCGAAATGGGGGGGGGGGGCCTCGGCTTTGAGCACGACCCAACGCAGCGGCTTTAGTCCATCGTTACCTAGGGAAGGGCTCTTAATATTCTATTTATGTTTTTTTTTTAAACTATCAATCAAAATCGGTTTTTTTCTCCAATGACGTTAAATACGAACAGCAACGATGTAAAGTTAAACAAACAGACAAGTGGTTACACTTCTACTAACTACAACAACTCAGCAAACAGTCTGAACTACCACGTCTCAACTCACTCCAACTAATCTGTAATGATTTAAATAGCTACACCGTCACACAGGTCCAAATAACTATTCTTTATTTCTTTCATTTCTTCATACAAACTTTAGGCTCTACAGTTTTTCATGCAACAAAAATTCTCGCGCTATGTTAAATGACAAACACTAGTTGGTGACTAGTTTGATATATTCTATTGATAAGAAAAATATCGATATAAACATTAGCAATTCATGGTTTAAAAAAAAAAAGATAAAAAAAGTAAACAATTATATTTTTTTATTCTTGAAAAATAAAAAAAAAACTTAATTAAAAAGAAACCAGTCATAATCAATAGAAGCAAAAAAAAAGGAAGCTACAGAAACAAAGTAAAACATATAAATGTCAACAATATATCTGCATACAACAATAGACAAATACCAGTAACTGGACTGACGTATTGCAAACAATAAGGGGGCCTAAATCGTAAAAGAAAAATGAACATTGGTTTTTACATGTTGACAAAAAACAGCA
The DNA here is from genome assembly GCA_021962125.1 of Bulinus truncatus. Taxonomy (NCBI): domain Eukaryota; kingdom Metazoa; phylum Mollusca; class Gastropoda; family Planorbidae; genus Bulinus; species Bulinus truncatus. Next base: position 2,062,964 of record JAGDYQ010000019.1, on the reverse strand, counting down.
CTTATTTACATATACAAGGGGAAAGCAATCGGGTGAAATTTAGATTTTTTTTTTGGGACTCAGCGTACTACAGAGTTAATGCCCGTTGACCTATTTGTCTCATTCTGAGCGTGTATCGTTATTTTTGTGCACATGACTTAGTATTTTTTTTTTTAATTCAACACTGCTTTCTTAGCGTCCACGCAATATTCCCATTAAGAATGCAGTTCGCGTGTGTTTTATTTGAGCTTTTAAACAAGTTAATTTTAAATTAAAAAAAAAAAGAAACATATACTCAGCACGTTTATTTCTACATCGTTATAAAAAAAGGGCATTTTGTTTTTAAACGGTGCCCTGTCACGTGATACTAATGATGAGGTTTACTGGTTAGATCACGAATTTGAACTGGTTCAACTGCTTCCCATTTACAACAAAATCTGGCCAATCGAGATCAGCGCTGGTATACTCTGATTGTCTGATTTTGGAGAATAACTGGCATTACAAAGATAGATAAATAGATAGATAGATAGATAGGTAGATAGATAGATAGATAGATAGATAGATAGATAGATAGATAGATAGATAGATAGATAGATAGATAGATAGATAGATAGATAGATAGATAGATAGATAGGTAGATAGATAGATAGATAGATAGATAGATAGATAGATAGATAGATAGATAGATAGATAGATAGATAGATAGATAGATAGATAGATAGATAGATAGATAGATAGATAGATAGATAGATAGATAGATAGATAATTTAACCATGACCTGAAATATCCATTCTGTCATCAATGGAGATCGAGCCAGTAACCCTCAGGACCACAGTCTAGTGCTTAACAACACGGCCACCCGTCACCTTACCACAAGTTGAAAAACAGGGGAAGTGACTGACACATTCGGGATTCCAACCCAGCCATCAGGATGCCGATAAACACTTGCCGTTATAGTGCAATGACAACAACGCACAATCAAGCGCTTGACAACTTAACCCCCTACCTAACACACACACGAGTTGAGTACTGTCTCTTGGCACTCAATGTCAACAAAACACCAAATAAGTTTCTTTTTTTTTCAAAGGCATTCTTTCTGGGCCTGTTCTTGGCTGAAAGGAAAGATTGCTTTCAGTTAGGCCCTGCTTTCCAGTGTCAGCACCCTGCCCCGTACAAAGAAGTAAAAACATATAGTTGGTAGGCAGCTGACTGGTGAAACATTGAAGGCATAGTTTAATAAAATTGTATATTCGGGCCCTACAGCTTCTAGAGCAGGCCATTTTTTGTGTTGTTGTTATTTTTATTTCCATGGAAACAAGTGTGTAGACAGAAGATACAATGAAACTCAGAAATACAATCCAGTTTTTTTTAATAAACACTGCGAAACTGTGTTCCGTCTCTTCAAAACAAAGAGAATTACACAATATGTCTGGGCAATTTCTATTTTCATAAAAAGTAAAATGTCTGGTAAACAAATGCTCATTTTAAAATGAACATTTACCAGACATTTTACTTTTTTTTTTCATATTTAGTCTGGTGAACAACGGTTCTCAGCATTTTCCTCTCCCATCCCCCCCCCCTTTAGTGTTTAGATTTTTTTTTCCGTCTTCAAATGTCCCTTCCATGTTAACGAAACAAACCAATTTTTTTTTTTAATTTTCTACTTATTGTCATAGCCATACTAATAAACCAGAAAGCATAGCTGTTTATAAGTCTTAAAGAGCCCTATACAGAGAATAAGATTTCTTAGGGTGGATCAGGAAAAAAGTGTTTGTCGTGGCCTCTACAGCATTTGAGTTGATAGTATATAGTACTGGAGAGAGGCTTTTTGCTGGGGGGGGGGGGCGGGGGCAAGGCACATGTCTTTTTAGCCATTCCCCTAAGAATGATGATCCTTTTAGAAAAAAATATACATATAATCGCATGATATCTAATATATATATATATATATATATATATATATATATATATATATATATATATATATATACTAGCAGTGTACCCGGCGTTGCCCGGTAAGTCGGGAGTTCAAACTTGATAACACACCATTAGGAAAATATATATGGGTGCTTATTTATGTCACCTACCTAATGTGCAGAAATGATCTACATTTTATTCGTCACAAATTATGTTTTACCTGTCAACGCTATCAGTTTATTTAATTTTTTTTTTTTTTACAAATATTAAACATTTGCTTAAATATTTATAGGTAGGGGCCAGAGGGTGGTAGCCATTTTGAAATATCACTCTTCATGTTCATCAATCTGTCCACCAGGGGTACGTTGGTTATAAGTTTGGAACCACTGGGCTAAGGAAAACAAGTAAACAAGAAATACAAAAAAAAATATTAATAATTCTGAATTTCATTTCTATTCATATATTTTTTTAATATAATTATTATTATTGATTGTACATTTTCTTTTTTAGTCGACACACAATGATTTCAAGTTTTTTCAAGTTTCAGAAATATAAACAAAAATCATTTCTATTTCTCTATGCTGTGAAGGACAAAGCTAAATTTAGAAATGTAACATTTAATACATATCTCTGGTTGTTATTGTTGTTGTTTGGTTTTTAATTGAAATGTTCACTTGAAATAAACATTGAATTCTGAAATAATGGATCTGGTTTGATTTGAGTGAAAATGCTAAAATTGAAAATGTGTATAATATTACATTCGAATTTTGTTGCCCTTTTTTAAAAAAAATTATTTCTCGAATAACAATCAATGTGTGTGTAAGACCACATGGGCTGAGATTAATACCAGATTAGGTTTGCTGTAGCTGTGCTAATGTCACAGTACATTGCTGGGCCAACCTTAACAACGATCGGACATACTTCGCCTGATAATTGGTCCCACCACTGCTACGTCATATACGTCATTTTAGATAACAGCAAAATGAAAGTCCCCATAGCAGCATAAGGGTGAGTACGAAGCCCCGCCCCCTCCCCTAGTTTTTATATCCTTATTGGCAATACTGGTGTGTGAGCGTACATTTTACCGAGACAGTTTTGAATGAGGTCACATCGTCCGGTAAAGCGTTCGACTGTCGATCTGAGGGTTCGGGGTTCGATCTCTAAAGGATATTTCAGGTCATGGTGATGAAAGTCCCAGCTATATTTTCCCGTGGTGCCTCCATGACCATTGCACTATAGTGGATGTTGAAAGAAGGGCACCATAAAAACAGCCCCCGTAGGATCTAAGATTTTACCTCATCCTTACAGGGGCGTCACACATCCAGAAGTGGGAACAAAGATGACAAGCTAAACCTGGTCAGTAATATTGCAATAGTAACAGTATTCTAACAAATACCAAACAAAACAACAACAAAATAAAAACAGACTATATCTCAAATCAATAAATTGATATTAATAGCACACGTAAACAAAACAATAAACAATAGCACGACAGCTAAAGTTTTCAACAGTCTCGTATCAACAGCTAAAGTTTTCAACAGCCTCGTATCAACAGCTAAAGTTTTCAACAGCCTCGTATCAACAGCTAAAGTTTTCAACAGTCTCGTATAAACAGCTAAAGTTTTCAACAGCCTCGTATCAACAGCTAAAGTTTTCAACAGCCTCGTATCAACAGCTAAAGTTTTCAACAGTCTCGTATAAACAGCTAAAGTTTTCAACAGTCTAGTATCAACAGCTAAAGTTTTCAACAGTCTCGTATCAACAGCTAAAGTTTTCAACAGTCTCGTATCCACAGCTAAAGTTTTCAACTGTCTCGTATCCACAGCTAAAGTTTTCAACAGTCTCGTATAAACAGCTAAAGTTTTCAACAGTCTCGTATCAACAGCAATAGGTTACAAGGTTTTTTTTAAAAAAGACTTCTGTATAATGGTTTCAAATAAATATACAATTTGAACAATAAGCCAAACAGAATAATAAAAACAGGTAAACTAGAAAGTTATAGGAAAGGGTGTCAAAATGGGGCATGAAATGAAATTATGCATAGTTTATTTACCAAGAATGTTATTCCTTTTTTATATATTTTTATTTCAATGACATGATTTTTTTTTCAACTTCAGCCACACTTATGAGAAGTGCCTTTGTATTAAATTAGAAAAAACAATATTTAATACACAATAATAAATTGAAATATAAATAATATCAGTGGCGTAGGTAGGATACTACGGATTTCGCGGCCGCACAGGGTGCAGAAATACCGCTACTAATTGCTCTTGCACTTTTTCAGATTTTTTTTGGTTGGGGGGGGGGAGATCGGTTGCCAAAATAGATAGCTACTGTTCTTAATAATATATATATATATATATATATATATATATATTTATATATATATATATATAAGCGATTGGGGTTCTGCGTTATATCGAAAGTAAAGAATGAATACGATAGTATTCCAGTTTAAAATACTATCATGACAAAAATCGGATCTGCCCGAAACCAAAAATAACCTAGCCTACCGTTCAAGCCTAAGGGGATATAATTATATGCAAACGTTTTGCAGGGTACAGCTAGTATAAAAATAATTTTGTTACAAACACGCCAATTTAATTCCTTGTGTTTTGGTATAATTATTTACTTATATTCATTTCTTTTTTTTTAAACATTCCCTATAACTGTAGCGATAAAGTTTGAAATTACGTCATTTTTAAATGGGATTCTTATAATGAGGCTTCACGTTACCGTTATATTAAAAAAACAACATGGTATCCCTTCATTCATCACGAAAACAGAACTGATTGTCGCGATGAATCTGGGTGAATTTGATATATATATAGGGTGGGTAAAAAAAATTTTTTTTGGAGTTGGGAATTTGAAACATATTCAAAAAGTTGCCTATAGTCCTACTGATTGTAAAAATGTAAAATTTGTAAAAATCAGATAATGTCTTCCACTCCCAACGTTCCGTTCAAGGGGGTACGGGGCGAAAAAAATGCACTATGTCTAAAAAAAAATAATTTTTTTTTTTACATTTTTAGATACTAAAACATGTCAATAATAACTATGAATTAATTATATAGCAGAAAAATTTTTGTTAGATTAATTAAAATGCTATTTCTCAGAATGTTACTCATTAAGAAACTTCAATAATTTAAAAGCTTAAAAGTCATTTTTCTCTGAAAAAATATTTTTGACATTTTGCTTCACTATGGCAAGAAAATCTCAAAAACCACCTGTCAGATTTTGATAAAACTTCTAATTTTTATGTAGAAGAGGTGCATTTTATAGAATGTCAGAGGCTTTTCAAGAAATTTTAAGTCCTTTTTTTTTTTTAATTTTCAAAATTAGCATTTTTTGCTTATTTTCACCATACAAAATTTTAAAAATTCATAAAAAATGTATTTATTACATTATAAAAAAAGTACTTTGACATTCCCTAAAGTAAGCTTTTCTGATTATAAAAATGTACATTTTATATGAAACAGTCTATAAATTTTCAGAATTATTTGCCACAAAAAGGTCATAAATTTCAAGATGGCGGCATGCCGCACTCACAAATATCAATATGTAAATATTTTTTTTTTAACAAAATTATTTTTAAATCTACTATATCATTACTAAGATATTAAAATGTCTTAAACTTTAATAACAAAAAAGATTTTGCTTTGACCCGGGTACCCCCCCCCCAATATATGATATTTTACAACATTTAGAAAGTTTGGTATAAGTAATATGAAATTGCACAAATCTATAAATCGTTCATGCAAAATGTACAATGTACATATGAATAATACTGTTTATGGATTGTCACAGGAAACTTGCTTTGCTTTCAACTTTCGGAAGAACATCCCTTGATTTCTTTGTTTGCAAAACCATCCCATGTCGAGAGCTATGTCCGTACAGTTTGAAATGTCCGTACACTTTCAAACTAACAGCAGTAACTTCTATAATTGCTCTTTCAACAGCTTGAGAGTGACAGGGGATTTGATCCAGTATGATTGGGTTGTTGCGTTTAAGTTCATCATTACAAATATGTTCCAGCAGAGGGGGGATGTCACTGCACAAAGATCTCAGTTAATCAACTGATCATATGATTTAGCTGCAATATTCAGGATTATGTCAATTTTGTTGAAAAATTCTAACTCTGCATGGAGCTGGTTTATGTCGTGCTGTTATGATTTTATTTACTACATACCTTCCAATTTCTTCATCATTGTCCTAACTGCAGCCAATAGAATGTTTTCTGGATGTGCAAAGCAGCAGTTATTTTCCAATACAGGCAATATACTAGATTGATCAGCAGTATCAATGTTCTGAAGCAGTTGTATCATATAGAAAAAGTTTCTAGCCCCACTTTGACAAGATGGATCGCAAAAATCCTGTTCGCCTTTGTTAATCATCTTTGCTCTCATCAGTATGTTCCTTGGCTGCCCTATCTTTGTCGACGCATCTTTGCTGGATCCAGAGCTGTAGATTGTGTTAACATGCTTAAGTCGTTCGACACAGCTTTAACGATAAGACATGTATCCCTATTGCTTAGTTTACATCGATCCTCTGCTTCATATTGATATCTGTTTTGTTATTTGGAACATTCCTCATCGCTGGAGAAGTCTGCATCAAGTTGTTCATCATCTTCAGCATCCTGATCTGGAATATCATTTTCTCATCATTGACGTTATCATTTGTGGTTCCTATCTGATCGCCACCCTGCATGAATGAATGTTTTCTTTTCTGTCGATTTTGTAATATTTTTGTTGTTTGCTTGTCAACATTGCCTATGAACATATTTCTTGCCATCTTTTGATCCACCCAAAATGCCCACTCAAGCACAGAAATTATTACTGATTGTGGACATTTACAGTCTCCTCTATCCCTAACACCTGCATCAAAACATTTACATGGACAAATGTCAAATAACGTTTTGAAGGAATTGTACCCCTCTTGAAAAGTAACCGATGATCGCTTTATATCTGAATATTTCTCAAGTTCATGACCTTTGGCTATAAGTCTTTTTACTCGAACAATTATACTGGTAATGTCATTTGTAGGGATACTAGCCTGGTCTTATAATTGTTTAACTTCATGCGCTAATGCGTGCGCTCGTGAATGAAGGCTATGATTGTATTGTTCCATTTTAAGCATCCACCAATAGCCTTGAAAACATCTTCACTGGTTGGAAGTTGTCTTTTAGGCAATTCAGATGCTGGCCCAAACACAGAATGTACAGTTGCACTTCTTTTAGAAGAACTCATATTCATAGAAGAACTTAATAAAAAAATTGAAAAATTAATCAAAAATGAAATAAAACAACTATGCCTGATCCGATAATGAATACATGGTACACCAGTTATATTGAGAGGAAATGGATGCAATGCTTATCCCAGTTGTCTGAACTAATTAGTTATTCATAAAAAATGTTATAAAGATAAAACACAAATTTTATATGCATATCATTTCTTTTTTGAATAACCTAGGTCACAAATTTAACATGTTCAGTCACAAAAAAAACTCACAGTTAATATAGTTAAAATTTCGAACAAAAGTTGGGAGTAGTAAAACAATGTAGTTTTCAAATATTTGTACATATTCCATGTACTACCATGATGTAACAACTTTTTAATAATGTTTCAATAAAAAAAATTTTTTTACCCACCCTAATATATATATATATATATATATATATATATATATATATATATATATATATATATATATATATATATATATATATATATATATATATATATATATATATATATATATAAGGCAACCTGTGAAACGTTTTGTTTAATTGGCACGCACGACGGAAATGACGTCAATAAGAAAACGATATTCCAGATTAAATCGCCATTGATGTAAAAAACTGGATGGGTGGAAAAAAGAAAATGTGGAACCAAACAAAAACAAACAAAAGAAAAGGTTTGAAAACAAACAATCGGCCGTCTGAAATAATACATTAAAATTGTTTGTGTGAAATAACAAATAAACAGCACTTAAAACAAAAATGAAACCAAAAATAGTTTAGGGGGAAAAAAAGTGTGAAGATATTTTTGATAAAATAACTAATGGATAAGTTGGTAGTTATCTTGATTTTTATTTTTTGTTTAGTAGGTTTAGGTTTTTAAATTATTTTTGTTGGTGTTGTCTATTATAATAAATTTATAGATTATGGTGATATTTAATTTCCATGATATGGATCAGGGTTGCCAACTAGGATATTTTTTTATATCCTGATCTAGAAATCATTTTAGCCCATCTAGATATAACAAAAAGTTATATTCGGTTACATATACATTTGTATTATTTGCTTTATTTGTGTTTATATATATATATATATATATATATATATATATATATATATATATATTATAATTCTAGATATAGTTGTCTTTTCCTGGCATATTGACATGATATTGTTCTGAAAAATAGTTGGCAGCTCAGATAAAAAAAAATAAAAGTAATTATTTTTTTCCCCATCGATAAATTTATGTCAACAAATTCCACAGCTAATGTATTTTTGTGGCTTTAGCTATAAAATTAGTTACCTCAGACATTTTGAAACACTCTTGGCATTATGAACAGTTCCATTTTCCTTTCAAGCTATAAAATAAAGTTAATAACTTTGGCAGAGTTGAAATCCAACAATAAAAAAATTACTCAGTCAGTTGTCAGACCAATTGTTATTCATCAATATAACATGTTACGTCACGTTAAGGATGTTGACATTTTCTTTTTTTGGCGATACCAATCGTAAAACGTTAACATAAAATGGGGGTTTAAGGTTGTCATTTGATCAGTGTTATATTTGAATTGTTTGTCACTGATTCTTAGTTTATTGTTGTTAGTATGTTTGCTTGTTTCTCATTTTGTTTTCTCAGGCTAAAAATCATCTTTGTAAAATATAAAGGGTTCGTCGTAGTAAGGCTCTAATTTATCTTTGAAGGCAAAATGTAAGGGGCGTATCACGTCAGTGGCTGGTTATGGGGAGGGGGAGGGGTTACGTTGAACCATGTGACTGGTTTGAAGGGGTCATGTAACCAGGACATTCGGCCGGGTCATGATCTCTGGCTATGGCAGGGGTCGGCAACCTTATGAGATTGGAAGAGCCAAAAGTTATAATTTACAATTTTCTCAGTTTTTAATGAGCCACTCAGATTGTTCTTTCAATAGTATGGTATTTGATTAGGAATACGTATATAAAATAATGTCATTATAGGCCTAGTTATTGGCGCATTGATCTGGAAGGCCGCAACTTGACCTAGAAAGAGCCGCATGCGGCTCGCGAGCCGCAGGTTGCCGACCCCTGGACTATGGCATTGGAACGGCTTTATGCCTGGGTCATTTCACTTATGCACATGATTGGTGTGCGGCTGTGAAAGGATGGGTGTTGCTTTTTTTTTTTTGTAACATTAGCAAAACTGACAAAGTAAAAACTAATCATGATCTGCTCTGATTGGCTTTTTTGTAAACTTTCCGTGCGTCAGTGACAGCAGAGTACTGTGTATTGCAATCTTCGAACTAAATGGGTCACACACAGTGGTCGATTTAGAGGGGAGAGTTCGTTACCGCAAGTTTGGGTAAGACATCATTAAATTATCGAAATATTTTTTGTTCTAAGGCTAATTTTCAACAATGAAAACAGTTTTGCCCCCCCCCCCGGGGGGTCAAAGTTTTACCGCCGCCCCCCCCCACTGTCAAAGTTGTCTGGATCCGCCCCTGGTCTCACTCACACACACACACACACAAATAACAAATTCCAAGCCATAAAGTTGATGACTTACTTATCGCACCCGATGACTGTCTATAAAACAAGCATTTGCTGAGCGTCTGGTAGTCATGACGACCAATTCAGGGGAGGTAATTGCTGTAGTTTATGGGGGAGTGGAGGTTATCCAGATGGCCTCAATGCTGCCCGGGACCTGGGAATTGATATAAGGATTATCACACATCATATGACGCAAGGCCTGATAAAACACATATAATTCATAATATATACAATATATATATATATATATACATATATATATATATATATATATTCACTCATACGTTTCTCAGACAATGGAACACAACCTTATTTAAAACAACAAACAATAATAATAATAGGATTAAAAAATGTATACAGAGATGTCCACCAATGATATGGATGAAAGCCACGATCATGTTTATTACAAAGTAAAACATACTTTGATAGAGCCGAATCAGTTTATCAAGAATCCCTTACATTTTCTTCACTTTACATGTTCTTCACTTTACGTGTTCTTTACTTTACATGTTCTTTACATGTTCTTCACTTTACATGTTCTTCACGTTCTTCACTTTACATGCTCTTCACATTACATGCTCTTCACTTTACATGTTCTTTAATGTTCTTCACTTTACATATTCTTCTACTAAGATGTTCTTCACTTTACATGTTCTTCACTTTACATGTTCTTCACTTTACATGTTCTTCACTTTACATGAGCTTTACTTTGCTGTGCCCTTAACCGTTATGGTCGTTTGTGGAAACGAGTTATCACATCAAAAGACACACACATATATATATATCGTGGTTGAATACGTCACTTCCTGTGGGCGTATACAACTTGAGGGCGCCCATCTCCTCTCCTAGTCAGCGGCGTGGATTTTTGGATTGTCCAGGGACAGATTTATAAAAAACCCTTTGCATGTGAGTTCACTATTGACATCGCTAACCTTCACTTTGACATGCTAGCTACTCCGCCAGGTACATTAAAACGTTATGCTTTGGCAGCTTTATGTCTTCTTCAACTTATGAGATTTGTTTATGTACGAGAGTTTGTTGTTGTTCTTCTTGTTGCTGTTGATATATCTCTTTATATCCAAAGCATTATGCACTATTGGTCTATTTCTATTGACTCCATTCTAATTCTACTTTACCACCAGGCTGCACGCCATGTGTATGTGTGTGTGTGTGTGTGTGTGTGAAAGTGGAGAGGATAAGTTGCATGCGAACGGACCTGAACTTCACACCGCAATGACGACACTGGCCTATCTAAGGGGCCCTACAGATAAAAGCTCACGTTGCACGGCCATTACGAATGCCCTGATATCAGTGTCCTAAGATGTCTTAAGACAGCTACTCAATGTCCTATGATGTCTGAAGACAGCTACTCACAGTGTCCTATGATGTCTGAAGACAGCTACTCACAGTGTCCTATGATGTCTGAAGACAGCTACTCACAGTGTCCTATGATGTCTGAAGACAGCTACTCAGAGTTTCATATGATGTCTGAAGACAGCTACTCACAGTGTCCTATGATGTCTGAAGACAGCTACTCAGAGTGTCCTATGATGTCTGAAGACAGCTACTCACAGTGTCCTAAGATGTCTGAAGACAGATACTCACATTGTCCTAAGATGTCTGAAGACAGCTACTCAGTGTCCTATGATGTCTGAAGACAGCTACTCACAGTGTCCTAAGATGTCTGAAGACAGCTACTCACAGTGTCCTATGATGTCTGAAGACAGCTAATCAGTGTCCTAAGATGTCTGAAGACAGCTACTCACAGTGTCCTATGATGTCTGAAGACAGCTACTCACAGTATCATATGATGTCTGAAGACAGCTACTCACAGTGTCCTAAGATGTCTGAAGACAGCTACTCACAGTGTCCTAAGATGACCCACGTATGTCGAGGTTATTTTTAGTGATAGTTAACACTGTCCTCCACCACTAACAGGACAGGTTTTTTTTTTACCTTTTCCACATCGTGACAGGAGCCTGGACTGTAATAATCAAGGGGGGCACCACGGTGGACACAGATGACTCTGAAGTCGCTTGGCTTATAAACCTATGAGATTAGGCTCAAGACCAAAGTGAAGTGGACAAACCAGTAAAGCAATGTCAGTCCAGTGAGGACGGCCAAAGCCAGTAGAGGGCTATACAGGGGGTGGTCACTTGGCGACCTCCCCAGGTCCCGAACTTGAGACCATCGTTAGATTATTCAATGATAACCAACCTGTAACAAACCATGAGCCCTTCGCACTTCTTCCCCCCCCCCTCTTCATAAGACGGCTTCTCCCAGGAGTGACCAATTCTATCAAGTTTTTAACAATGAGCTTGGAATGGTTTTTTTTATGTGTATGTATGTATGTGTGGGGGTGGGTGGGGGTGGGGGGGGGAGGTGGTAACGCATACTGTTGCTGGTTTTTTTCCCCCCAGGTATTGTATTCATTCATCGCCGGTCATTTCCATCGGAATCACCAACAGCCTATCTCATAAAAGCCATAAAATGTACGTCATAGAAAGAGGTAGTTTTGAAAGAGGATGAAATAGGTTTAGTCTTATATAATGACATCTTGTTCTGATTTGTATCACCACAACATGTGAACTACCTACTTCTTAACACTATGATTTAATGGCATCACAGAACGAGCTTCAAATCATATGTGTGAAGTCCCTATAAGGATCAACTAAAATCTCTTAGATCCTATAAACCACGGTTTTAATGGTGCCCTTCTTTCATCCCCCACTATAACCAATAGTGATATAGCGGGGGACTTTAGCCATGAAGTGAAATACCTGTTGGTCATCACCGGTGATCGAACCAGGCACCCTCAGGTCGACAGCCAAGATCTTTATCGCACGACCATCCGTCCCCCCTAAATAAGCGGCCATTTTAAAGATGTTTTTAAACTTTAAAAATAGCGTTCGTCATCTTGGCCCATGCATCTTACTGATTTCGTTGATAAGATTCTTTTTAACCCAAATTCCTCAATTGCACACTCATAAATAAACGCACGCGCGCGCTCAAGGCGTGAGAGTAGTTGTGGGTTTTTTTTGTTGCCTGGTTGCAAGGTGTGAACTTGATATTCAGAACAATCTTCCTCTACTGCCATGCTGTGAGTAATGTTGTTTAACGTCATGATAAAATATGTACTCACGATATGAACAGGTGAGACCGGTTCACGATTTTTTTTAAAATACTTAGTTTGTTTGTTTGTTGTTGTTTTGATAGGGTTGGAGGTGGGGAGATGGTGAGGGAGGGAGGGGGGGGAATTGGCTGTTTGACTAAATAAATATACAAAGTGTCTGCATACTAGTTGAGTTATCTTGTGTGAGTGTGCGTGCCTATGTGTTTATGAGAGTGAGATTGTGTGCGTGTGTATTTGTGTATTCCCCCCCCCTTCCCCCTTTACTGAAAGCTATTTCCAAACCATGACCGTGACACCATGACATCACAATGGCTGACATACCCTGCAACTTGAACTGTGCCAGCTGTTTCCTCTTTTTTCCTCTTCTTCTTCTCAGTGGATATAATCAGAGAGGGTGGGGAAATACTGTATTATTTATTAGCTTAATCGCTACAATAGACGACCTTGATTGGACTAATGGGGGGGAGGAAGGGGGGGGAGGGGAGGGCGTGGAAAGGGCTGTTCTGTGTCATCGGCAGGTTTGTTTTGTTTTTTTTTCATATTATATTTAAAGAATGATGAATAATATATAATAAAATTAGGGTACGGGTTTCGAACACTCGACTGTCAACCGGAGTGTCCTGGGTTCGAACCTCAGTGAGAACTTTGAGATTTTTTTAAAGGCCCTGGAGTAAATCCCCAAGTCCACCTAGCTATGGGTACCCAACGTTAAGTTTAGGGAAAGGGGGGGGGGGTAAAGGCGGCTGGGCGTTGTGCTGACCACACAATCCCTTCATATTCTGTGGCTATAGAAACAGAGTAATTCTACACTTCATCTGCCCCGATGAGCCCTTTAGGATTTAGGGTAATTTTTACTATATCACAAAATGAGTTGAAATTTTTTTTTAAGGGTCTGGGAGATTCATTTGTCGCCCTAGCTGTAATAAAACTGAACGATCGGCTCCGACTATGGCACCCACACATGAGCCTCTTGTATTCGACTCCCCACCACCCCCAATTAACCATGTAAGGGACACACTTCTGTCATATACAAAATAACACTGACAGAGATTTGAAAAAAATTAAAATTAAAAAAATTAAAATAAAGTCTCAATAACAGGGTGATGTGATATCTCACACTAACGTCTAGCCTTACCTCACACTGACGCCTAGCCTTATCTCACACTAACGTCTAGCCTTATCTCACACTAACGTCTAGCCTTATCTCACACTAACGTCTAGCCTTATCTTCACACTTACGTCTAGCCTTATCTCACACTAACGTCTAGCCTTATCTTCACACTTACATCTAGCTTTATCTCACACTTACATCTAGGCTTATCTCACTCTTATTTCAAAATTATTGTACAGAAACTCCCCTTTATAGAATCTGTTTACTTCAACAACATTAAAATGGGGAAGTGGGGTGGGTAGGGGGGGTAAATTAAAACAAGGAAAAAAACATCAAAATAAAGATATTATCACCCAAAAATACCCAACAGATTGAGAATTGAGAACCTCTCATACAAACATACAAACATACACGCACACAAACAACATACACATTACATCTATGAATTAATGTTAACCGTGATGCTATGTTTAATTATCGGTGGAATAAACAACCGATGATTCGTCGACTGTCTATGACTTTTGAAATTGTTAACAGAAAGGCGTCAAAACATATTGACCGCATTTAATGTCCCACCAGACCGTTAGCCACTGCCATGAACCAACAGGAAACATTTGAAAGGTGAAAAAAAAAACCTTATCGGGGTGGAGAAGATGTCAGAAATCAGCCTGCAGTGAAACCAACTTCCTTTCGGTGGGGGCGGGGGGGGGGGGGGAGGAGAGAGAGAGAGAGAGAGGAGGGAATGAATATCTGGTTACCTAATCGTTAAAACTCGATGTATGCCGTCTGTGACTTCGAAAAAACGTACTTCCGGCAGGTTAGACGAGAGAGAGAGAGAGAGAGAGAGAGAGAGAGAGAGAGAGTGAGACAGAGAGAGAGAGAGAGAGAGAGAGGAGGGAATGAATATCTGGTTACCTAATCGTTAAAACTCGATGCATGCCGTCTGTGACTTCGAAAAAAACGTACTTCCGGCAGGTTAGACGAGAGAGAGAGAGAGAGAGAGAGAGAGAGAGTGAGACAGAGAGAGAGAGAGAGAGAGAGGAGGGAATGAATATCTGGTTACCTAATCGTTAAAACTCGATGCATGCCGTCTGTGACTTCGAAAAAAACGTACTTCCGGCAGGTTAGACGAGAGAGAGAGAGAGAGAGAGAGAGAGACAGAGAGAGAGAGAGAGAGAGAGAGAGTGAGAGAGAATGAGAGAGAGAGAGAAATAAGGCAATAGATAAAAGGGTGGGGGGTCTAGGGTGAGTGCTACATAGCGGTGGGCGCCAATAAGTGGCGTCTCAGGGTGGCGCTTTAATAGAAGACCAATGGTTCGTCTATACACCAATTGTCGTTATAGTTTATTTGTTATTTTGTTGTTGTTGTTGTTGTTGTTTTAGAAATAATTTGACCATTTCCACCGGCCTAAATCTAAAGCTGTCGGACATGATGTTTGTAAGGGCACCAGTAATGACAAATGTTTCAACATAAACACGTTCAATGAAGTGTCTCAACTGAACTGACACTGAACACAGTGCTGGAGTGAAGTAGATTCTCTCGGTTCATTCCTGAACCTTAACAACCGCACTGAAAGAATCGGGAGCAGAGAAAGCCCAACACCGTTTTTAACTGTGTGTTTGTTTGACAAAACACCGTACAATAACAGCGCAACTTTGTCTTTTTTAGAGCATTTTCGAAAAAAAATGCTCTATTGTCCCCGTTTTGTCTGTCTGTCTGTCTGTCCGTCTGTCTGTCCGTCATCACCCTAGATCTCAACAACCATAAGTCCTAGACCCATGATGTATAAATCATTTTGTAGGTCTTGGCCTGCCAAGAAATGACTTTTCTCCATTTCGCGATCTGACCTCTGAGGGCCGTAAAAGGGGGCTTATAAAGTACCTTTTTTACTATATAAGCTATATTAATAAAAGAGCGTCCTATATCTCAGCAACCATAAGTCCTAGACCCATGATGTATATATCATTTTGTAGGTCTTGGCCTGCCATGTTTACATCAAAAGTTCATTTCGCGATAGGACCTCTCAGGGCCGGGCTTTAGGGCTCCTTAGGGGCTTATATATTATATATAGATTATAAGCTAAACAAAGGGGCGAAATCATTATTTATTTTTGTAACAGTTATTCAACATGACTTACTTCCCTTACTTTTTATAAACCACATAATCAACGACAACTTTGCAGCACAGCTCAATCAACCAAAAGTCATCATTTGTTGGGACTTCAATCAAGATTTCAAAGAGCCCGGGGCAGAAATTGAAAATTTCTTCGAAATAAACTTCAACATTCAACTACTTTCACCAAGATTGGCAACAACAATTTATCAAACAACAATTGACGGATTTTTCGGACGATTAAATAACTACAATTTAGAATGTTTCAACTATGAGTCCTATTTCAGTGACCACAAACCACTTGTAGTTAGATTTAAGAGAAAATATTTTTTTTCAAATATAAAGAAACGTCTTTTTAATATCTTTTTTCAGATATATGCATTACACAATTGAATTTATAAACATTTCCAAAACTGACAAATATTTACTGAAATATAGCATACGTACTGATACATACACGAAAATGCGCTAACACGTCCTGTGTCTAGTATGGAACAGGCTTAAATTGCTTGTTTTTATTTACGTGTGTATGTGTATATATATATATATATATAATCAAGGCCGTAGCCGGGGGGGGGCTAGGGGACTGCAGCCTCCCCCCCCCCCCCAATTAATTCTAAAAATTAAATTCTGTTATAAAATATACTTCTTTATCGTTGCGTTCTAATTTTTTCTTATAAAAAACTCTCCCCACAGCCCCCCCCCCCCCAAAAAAAAATAATTTCTGGCTACGGCCTTGTATATAATTGCGCGCGTGTGCGTGTGTGTGTGTGTGTTTTAAAAAGTAAAACCGTTATTTTGTATTCCTAACGCAAGAACACAGGAACATCTTTAGCAATCACAAACATTATCATCCAATGATATACAACAGAATCGCTCACTCAAACATACACACACACGCGCAGGCACGAACATACACACATGCATAATATAAAAACATATTGGTGAATGGAAAACACTCAGAGAGGCCTTAGGTGAGTATCGAATGCAAAGTTTAGTTTTGTCAAAGCTGTGTGAATAGAGTATCTCATATCGGGCATCCTTACGCCCCAGTCGCAACCCCTGAAGCTGCCACCCTTTAAGCTGCCACTCCTGAAGCTGCCACCCCTGAAGCTGTCAACCCTTAAGCTGTCACCCTTTAAGCTGCCACTCCTGAAGCTGTCACCCTTTAAGCTGCCACTCCTGAAGCTGCCACCCCTGAAGCTGTCACCCCTTAAGCTGTCACCCTTTAAGCTGCCACTCCTGAAGCTGCCACCCTTTAAGCTGCCACTCCTGAAGCTGCCACTCCTGAAGCTGCCACCCTTTAAGCTGCCACTCCTGAAGCTGCCACTCCTGAAGCTGCCACCCTTTAAGCTGCCACTCCTGAAGCTGCCACCCCTGAAGCTGCCACTCCTTAAGCTGCCACCCTTCAAGCTGTCACCCCTGAAGCTGCCACCCTTTAAGCTGCCACTCCTAAAGCTGCCACCCCTGAAGCTGTCACCCCTTAAGCTGTCACCCATTTAAGCTGCCACTCCTGAAGCTGCCACCCCTGAAGCTGTCACCCCTTAAGCTGTCACCCTTTAAGCTGCCACTCCTGAAGCTGCCACCCTTTAAGCTGCCACTCCTGAAGCTGCCACCCTTTAAGCTGCCACTCCTGAAGCTGCCACCCTTTAAGCTGCCACTCCTGAAGCTGCCACCCCTGAAGCTGCCACTCCTTAAGCTGCCACCCTTTAAGATGTCACCCCTGAAGCTGCCACCCTTTAAGCTGCCACCCCTAAAGCTGCCACCCCTGAAGCTGTCACCCCTTAAGCTGTCACCCATTTAAGCTGCCACTCCTGAAGCTGCCACCCCTGAAGCTGTCATCCCTTAAGCTGTCACCCTTTAAGCTGCAACTCCTGAAGCTGCCACCCCTGAAGCTGTCACCCCTTAAGCTGCAACCCCTGAAGATGCCACCCCTGAAGCTGCCACCCCTGAAGCTGCCATTTCTGACGCTGCCACCCCTTGGTTATAGCCTCGTTTGAATGAAGGGCTGCAAAGCCAAATAAAGTGCTTTGCGTAAGTAGGAATCGAACTAGTCCTATTTATCACGTCTATCAGCCTCACTACAACACAGCCACCAAGCATGTGGATCTACAGCACCGGTGCTCAGATATTGCACGTGTTCACAACACCTTCCTACCATTTGTTAGTCCAATGTATGCGTTCACAAAACCTTCGTAGTACTTCGCACCCTCGTTTAGTTAGTTCAATGTACATATCACCTTTACTGATCTACATCTGGACTATTAGCGTGTAATCCTTCACTTAAATTAATCCAATAAGTTTTTATTTATTTCTTTTACAATAGTTGTTTGAAATAATAGAGAAAACCTTTCCTCCTCCAGTTAATGAGCCAGTTAGGTACACTTGTTGAGACACTTGTTGAGGCGTTTGCACTGGAACAACTCTAGGGGTATAGTTTTTGATTTTAAAACTCATTTGTGTGTGTGGGGAGGGGAGGGGGGGTAAACCAGAATATAAAAGTTGTGATAGTTCTCTGACAGTTTGTTGATATACAACCCCCACGGTGAGCCGGTTGGGGTCGTCGGGGGTAGGGTAGGTCTGAACACCTGGGCGATCGTTGTTTATAAGAAAGTATGCTCTGATATAGAAACAGTGGAGTGTGTGCAAAGTGAGTGTCAGTGTCGGTCGTCCAGGATCAGATTACAACCCACCCCCCCCCACACCCGCAAACAAACTATCACACCCCACCCCCCACGGTCTTCTTAACATTTAAACAGCCCAATATCTCAAAGAGTTCCAACAAAAAAGTTCTATTTCCCCTCATTGAACATGTTCTATTTTTTAAACTAAATTCAATTTTTTTTCTGCTCAAATCCGAATTACGGGTCGCATCAAGTCCCGGGGGGGGGGTCAGGTGTTGTAATTCTGATTATTCCTAACATTCGAATTCACGTCAATAATTTTATTAATCAACAGCAGTATTACGATCATATACCGTAATGTTTTAGCAACACAATAGAATCAAAGGTCCGTTTCTTTAATTCAATAAACACATAAACTCCTTACTGACAATTATTTCACATCAACGACCCTCATATGTTTTTGCCGACCACTGGCTTAATGTCCACTAAAACACTGGTGCACGCCAAATCCTGTTCTCCACACCACTACGTCCATTCAGAGGTCACTAGTTCTCCGTCCGCTCATGGCAGCAGTGACCTTGTAGGCGCTACGGGTGACATATTTAACCGGAGTTGCTGAGGATCAAACGCATCATCTCCACCCCCGGGGACCGGACTCGCATACTCATCGCCACGGAATCACTACTAGTCCCATGTATATGTAAGTACCTCCCCCCCTCCCCTCCGTAACTGGATCTAGGTCATTACTGGTCAGACATAAAGGTGAGGAGAGGTCAACAAGTAGCTCTTTACATATTTGATGGAGGCTACACTCCTCTATTTTCATCAAACATAACATCGTAAATGAACGCTTGTGTCTTGACTTTAACCTATTCCAATACAATCACCGTTAGTTCTCTAACTATTCCAATACAATCGCCGTTAGTTCTTTGACTATTCCTATACAATCGCCGTTAGTTCTCTAACTATTCCTATACAATCGCCGTTAGTTCTCTAACTATTCCTAAACAATCGCCGTTAGTTCTCTAATTATTCCTTTACAATTTCCGATTCATTTAAATAGAATTAATGAATAGCCCCAGAATTTGTTAGATTAGGGTCTAATGAATCAGATCAGACAACAATTCTAAAAAGGGCTAAAATTATCCGGGAAATGTTCCGATGTTTTCGGGCTCCGAATCCAATAAATCGTCCCAACACTATTGAATACCAAAATAATCAATAATGAAGTCATCTATTTACCAGTTTCCGTGCGTGCCACAGGCAGCAGACGATCACATTGTGTAGTCTGTCTTTGTTCATTAGACGAGCCCTGTCAATATTGGCGCGAAAATGAGTGCCGGTGTGCACTTTTCATAGAAACTGATATTCTTGAGCTTCGATACGCGGAACAAGCCATCGATCTGCCTTTGATCTGTTGGCGGGTCAACATAACACAGTCGTCAAGTTGTGTCCGACACTTGAGGTCTTTGTCTCATTAATGATAAAAAAAAAACTTGGTAAATTTTGTAATTATTGAGGTGTATTCAAAGGCCGACTTAGGCCCATATGGGGCCCGGGTGAGGCAGGTACTTTCGGGCTGATTAAATAAAGAGAGGCATGTTAAAGGGTTTAGAACTGAGCCCTGTGGGAGACCCTTGAAATCCTAAGGCCCGGGGCGCGAACCCGTTGCGCCTCGTTCTTCTATCCACGTCTGGATGTTATAGGTTTATTTATAATAGCTTTCTAAGACTATGAGGGATGAGACATGTTTTCGCCCATTGAATTCTGTGTTTCATATATATATATATATATATATATATATATATATATATATATATATATATATATATATAGGCCTGTGATTCGAAATTTTTTTTAATTCAATGTGTCGTAACTGTTTTCCTTCAAATATATTCCTTTAAAAAAAAGACTTAATATTTTAGAAAAATTGAGGAAAAACACGTTTTTTAAGCATATACGAAGCTAATAATAGTTGTTAACTCATGCATAGTTTTCATTGCATTTGAATGCTATCCGTTGTTCACAGACAAGGACGGCTCTATAGGTAGGGTTACCATATTTTTTCACGGACCAACCGGGACAGTTCTGTCTTTTTTACTTTAGGTTTAGGGATGTCGGTTTGGTTGGGGGGGGGTATGAAAACAGTAATGTAAAAAACACTTAAAATATAGAATAGATAATCTTTGTTATTTTATTCATAATGGTACACAAACATGATATTTTTACAAAACAAAACAGTTTTCTACTTGTTGTACCACTCGTATTTTTCACTTCTGTAAATTTGTAATACTGTGTTACTTACCAAAATGTTACTGATCACACAAGAGCAGATTAATCATCCTCTGATCTAATAATTTTGCTCAATTATTTCCAATAAACTGAATCTAAACCGGGACAATTTCAATAACCGGGCTTTTTTTTTTAATAGACATTTGGTATTACCAAAATGTAAAGTTCCCTTACCCCTATAGGAGCTATTGGGGCAGAAAAGGCGAAAACCCCATGCGAAACGTCCCTTGGGATGGGACGGGATGGTACAGCACACATTTGTATTTTCCATGTCCCATGGGACACGACATGGGACAGATTAGCCGCGTCATAGCGACTTGATGTGCACCTGAGCTAACCCAAATGTGTTAATTTTTAAAGCTTTTAATCCTTCTTTTTCATTTAAATATGTATTGCGTAATCTGTTCTTTATCTTGTGGTGGGACACCGGATAGCAGATAATAAATAAATAAATACACATAACATTTTATCATATAAGATGGTTCGTTTGCATTTTGGTGCGTCATGCCCGAAGATGTGGTATAAACAACTAGATAGAGCGCAAGCTATTAACACCAATAGTACGGCCTGATTTTAAGAGATGGGCGGAGATTACATATAAATGTGCCATACGTAGCTGAAGCAATATGCATTTATGCATAATCTGTTTACCGCTTGCGTGTAGCGGAGGCACAACCGTTACGCCAGTAATCAGACTGTCAGCCATTGTTGTAGTTGATGATTGGTGTCGTTGGCGATTTCATGAGATTTCATGGGAATCCCATGGGACGGGACAGACATAAATTACCATGGGATGGGACAAAAAAATCTGTCTCATGGACAAGCCTGAGAAAAGGTGCTTCTGTTTCTGTCTTAAGGTAAGCCCTGACCACAACCATGGGGGAAATTGCGGCCCAACGGACTGTTGAATGCGGCCCGCCACTCTGTTCAGAGTGAAGCCCAACACCGACCCTTCACGCCATGACGTTTACATTTAATTTATATTCGTTCATGTCAACGCCCCGACAATCTGCTGTTGGTCCGGCCTACAGGTGAAAAAAATTACGAGCTCAATGTGGCCCGCGAGTCAAACGTTTGCCCACCCCTGCTATAGAAATCGTTCTTTTTACTGCAATGTGCGCATTATTGCTTCCCTCCAAGGCTTAATTGCATGTAGCGCTGAACTACTTTGTTTATCTATGTTGATTGGTGCTGGTAGCGCTGAACTACTTTGTTTATCTATGTTGATTGTTTCGCTTTAAGTTAATCAAAGCTGGGAATGTTATTGTTTTGTTGTTGTTGTTGTTTTTATGTTGCCACACTGTTGGTGACCCGGAACTGACGTCACGGTGTTGTACATTTTCCACCTGACGGCCAATTACCGCGTCTGTTTGGGCAGACAACCTCGTCGCCAGCTGGCAGTAATTACTTACCCCAGTTTGACTTAAAGCTCACCTAATTTTCATTACGAGTCAAATATGAGCTCACCCCCCCCCCCCCATAGCTCATAGTCAGCAAAATACTCATACCCGGATCCACAACAATTTTGACTATCAACATACTCTCTGGCAGCCTTCCTCTCTCTCTCTCTCTTTCCCGCCTGTATTGTGATAACGACTCACAGCTAATGAAATAATAAGTGAACCGATACAACAAGTTGGATGCACTCACCTTGAAAGATTGTTTATTGTTTGTAATTATAACGAAAAACAAACAACGTTGCATGTATGTCTTTTTTTTGGGGGGGGGGGATGGGGACGGGGTCAGAGTGTACATTGCCCGTGGGCCCATGAGATCTCAGTAATACTGAGTCAGTATACTCTGTATCATTTATTTATTTAATTCATATAGTTTTCAGCACATAATATAATTATACGTAAAGCGCATCACTATTTTAAAAGTTCATTAACCATTGTGTTTCCGCTAGTGGCAGCACCTAAATATTTATACACAATAACAGTTGAGTTAAAAGGGAAAACTCCCAACATATCATATATTAAAAAAAAAACAATGAATTCTCAGACAAATTCTTCTTTTTAAATAAATCCTTTTATAAAAGTAAATGACGAATTACTAATAAAAATGTCGGTCATGACTTAGGAAATAATGTTTTGAAGTTAAAATAAAAGGCAAAAAAAAAAAACATTTTAAATGATCATGAGAGGGGTTGATTTTCCGGGCAACGACGGGGTTTATACAGCTATTATGGTATATAAACTTTACCAACAACAGAGAGTTATATGTTTTTAAACAACGTATTTTTTTTGTCTTTCGTTATCACAATAGGTTCAACATTTATTAGTTTATATTAGCAACACCAACTAACAGAGGATGAGTGCCGTCATTGTCCAGTGTGTGTGTGTGAAGTCCCTGTAAGGATGTGATGAAATCTCTTAGATCCTATAAACTATTAATGGGACGGTTTTTATGGTGCCTTTCGTTCATCCCCACCATAGCCGATAGTGAAATGGCCATGGAGGCACCACGGGTGATATAGCGGGGACTTTAGCCAAGACCTGAAATATCCATTGGTCCTCACGGGAGAACGAACCAGGGACCCTCAGGTCGACAGTCGAGTGCTTTAACACACGACCACCTGTCCAGTGGATACGGTCGATTGATGTCAGGGACAGTGTCCAGTAGACAAAGTTCGAGTACAAATTCCTGTCAAATTTCTAGTGGCCGCAACAATTTCTTTAGCTCAAGGCCCATAAGTATATCAGTTTATGACTAGGGGCCGCAACAAAGTTGATTGATGATAAGTACAATGTCCAGTAAAGAAAGGTGATTGATGGTAAGTACAGTGTACAGTAGATAGTTGATTGATAGTAGGTACAATGTCCAGTAGATAAAGATTGATAGTAGGTACAATGTCCAGTGGATAGTTGGTTGATGTCAGGGACAGTGTCCAGTAGATAGTTGATTGATGTCAGGTACAGTGTCCAGTAGATAGTTGATTGATGTCAGGTACAGTGTCCAGTAGATAGTTGATTGATGATAGGTACAATGTCCAGTAGATAGTTGATTGATGATAGGTACAATGTCCAGTAGATAGTTGATTGATGTCAGGTACAGTGTCCAGTAGATAGTTGATTGATGGTAGGTACAGTGTCCAGTAGATAGTTGATTGATGATAGGTACAATGTCCAGTAGATAGTTGATTGATGTCAGGTACAGTGTCCAGTAGATAGTTGATTGATGATAGGTACAATGTCCAGTAGATAGTTGATTGATGTCAGGCACAGTGTCCAGTAGATAGTTGATTGATGGTAGGTACAGTGTCCAGTAGATAGTTGATTGATGTCAGGTACAGTGTCCAGTAGATAGTTGATTGATGGTAGGTACAGTGTCCAGTAGATAGTTGATTGATGTCAGGGACAGTGTCCAGTAGATAATTGATTGATGGTAGGTACAGTGTCCAGTAGATAGTTGATTGATGGTAGGGACAGTGTCCAGTAGATAGTTGATTGATGATAGGTACAATGTCCAGTAGATAGTTGATTGATGATAGGTACAATGTCCAGTAGATAGTTGATTGATGTCAGGTACAGTGTCCAGTAGATAGTTGATTGATGGTAGTAACAATGTCCAGTAGATAGTTGATTGATGTCGAGCACAGTGTCCAGTAGATAGTTGATTGATGGTAGGTACAGTGTCCAGTAGACAGGTTGATTGATGTCGGTACGAGTGTCCAGTAGATAGTTGATTGATGGTAGGTACAGTGTCCAGTAGGTAGTTGATTGATGGTAGTAACAATGTCCAGTAGATAGTAGGGACGGTGTCAGTAGATGATTATTAATGATACGGTGTCCCGATGTGATGGTTGATTGATGATAGGTACAATGTCCAGTAGATAGTTGATTGATGATAGTGTACAATGTCCAGTAGATAGTTGATTGATGTCAGGTACAGTGTCCAGTAGATAGTTGATTGATGGTAGGTACAGTGTCCAGTAGATAGTTGATTGATGGTAGTAACAATGTCCAGTAGATAGTTGATTGATGTTAGGGACAGTGTCCAGTAGATAGTTGATTGATGGTAGGTACAGTGTCAGTAGATAGTTGATTGATGGTCGTAACAATGTCCAGTAGATAGTTGATTGATGTCAGGTACAGAGTAGATAGTTGATTGTATGTCAGGTACAGTGTCCAGTAGATAGTTGATTGATGGTAGGGACAGTGTCCAGTAGATAGTTGATTGATGGTAGGTACAGTGTCCAGTAGATAGTTGATTGATGTCAGGGACAGTGTCCAGTAGATAGTTGATTGATGTCAGGGACAGTGTCCAGTAGATAGTTGATTGATGATAGGTACAGTGTCCAGTAGATAGTTGATTGATGGTAGGGACAGTGTCCAGTAGATAGTTGATTGATGGTAGGTACAGTGTCCAGTAGATAGTTGATTGATGTCAGGGACAGTGTCCAGTAGATAGTTGATTGATGTCAGGGACAGTGTCCAGTAGATAGTTGATTGATGATAGGTACAGTGTCCAGTAGATAGTTGATTGGTGGTAGGGAAAGAGTCCAGTAATGTTGTACGAAGTACACAAACTGACATATCATTCTATTGTATTAAATAAACTAAGTTGTATTATCAAGATGTGTCGGTTGGATTGAGTTGTCAATATATTAGACAATGGTTGCTAAGCCCCCAAAACATGGAAACAAACCTGCCACGAACAATATTGATCTTAACAAATTACTAATATTTCATCGTTTGATCTAACAATTATAATTGGATCAGTTCATTTGAAAAGCATTTTTTAATGTCATTATTAAACTGAAGTAAAAATACTACAAAACGCATATTCTACTTGAGTGCCCTATAATTCGTTGACACAGATAAATTCGTTAAAAGTTTATTTATTTAAAATACTGACCGAAACATTCAGTCTATAAACATTTTACAGTTGAAAGGAAAATTTCTGCTTAACTGGAAGTCCATTAAGTAATCCATGTCATTAGGGCTATATAACACGAATTCAACTTCCAACTTTCAAAAAGCGTGTTAACGATTTCCTGTTTTTTTGTTAAGTCCAGTTCGTGTATTTCACGTGTCCCGGATCTGGTGAAACAAAAGAAATTGTTTTACCGATCGATGGGGGTGGGGGGGGGGGATGGTATTGGGCGTCAAAAACGTCGATGTGGAGTCATTAATTTGTATGTCTGCTGTGCAGGCCCGTAGCGTGTGGGGGGGCAGGGAGGCCGGCCCCTCTGCGTTATTTCTGGCCCCCTCTACTTGTTTATTAAAAGACCAATTAAAATGTAAATAAAGCTAAATACAGCACAATTTCTTGTTACATACAAATATTGTAATTAATTTTAAGAGAATACGTCTAATATTTTTTTTCCTTCAGATATTGCCAACTTAGTTCATTTTTGGACCACGAATTTTTTTTTTCTTATAAAATTTAATATGATACATATTTATATATTTAAAAAGATGAAGCCCTGTTGAAGGACATTGTTGGGAGTCCCAGTTCCATGCATGCCATGCACGTCCTGTGATTATGCAAGTGACGCGTGAGCAGCCCCGTAGGGTGAAAATTCAACAGCAGGGGCCAGGCATTCTACAGCAGGGGCCAGGCAATAGCGGGGAAGGGGGGGCAGGTAATACATTTAACTAAGTAGAGCAAATAAGCATAGGGGGGCAGACAAAACGCAGGGGTGGGGGCGGGCTCCCTGCCCCATTCCCCAGTACGCTACGGGCCTGCGCGTGAGTTAAACATCGATTCAACCAATTCAGTGGTTCACATTTTTTTTGTTTACTCATGGAGGCACCATGTGTCGCTAGGCAGAATTGTCTCGACCCCCACCCCACCCCACCCGCGGGGAAAATCATTCTGTTGTTCTTTGTTTGTTTGTTTGTTGTTTTTATGTCAAAATTATTTTTTTTTTATAATTCTATCAATAAACTATTTCGATTTTGATTTGATGCTTCAGTTGTTTTTGTTTTTTAGATAGACAAATTAAGCGACCCCCCCCTAAGAATCCCCCTACCTAACGACAACCCCCCTCCCAACTCACATACAACCCTTCCAAGTACGAATTCCTATCAAATTTTTAAGAGTCCCAGCAATTTCTTTAGCCCAAAGCCCATAAGTATATTAGTTTATGACTAGGAACCCCAACAACATATTTGGCCTAAGGCCCATAAGTATATCAGTTTACGTCTAGGGGCCCCAACAATTTCTTTTGCCCATGCCCATATGTATCTCACTTTACAAATTGGGCAAACCAAAAACATAAGAGCAGCCCAGGTAGACACAGTAAACAAAATAAAACGTGCATGAGATTTCCATGTGAAATTTAGATAAGAAGGGAAGCTACCATGTTTAGATTTTGGATAATCTAGAATAATGTAAAACAAGTATTATTTCCCTTGATTTTGGTATTTGTTAACAGCTGACGTTGCAATAGCTATGTAACAAGCAGGGGCGGATTTAGACAACTTTGACCGGGGGGGGGGGGGGCAAGACTGAAAAATTGGTCCGCCCCTGGTAACAAGTACCGCATGGTAGTAGAAACCATCTTGATGAGGTCCCAAGCTATTTGAGATACGGGGGCCCTTTATAAGTCCAAATATTACATGTCAGTGACAAATATTTAAGTCTATAAATATTAACTGTAACGTCTTTTGAGTCGCTGTGTACAAATGAAATGTAACCATGAAGTAGGGCATGATACTGTTACAACTGTATCCTTCAGAACTCACACCCAAGCCGATCCTACATCAAATTATTTTTAAATTAAAAAAAACAATTTTATTTACTTTTTTTAAATACATACTTTATTTTTATGAAGGGGAAAAAAACGCATCAAACAAAAAAATCATGATAAAAAAAATATATCAGTAAATCAAAAATGTTTCGGCCAATCTAAAAGATTGTCATTGACATTAAAATCTCACAAGGGACCGTTGAATTAGTACGTAATGCCAGGGAAAGGGGGGGGGGGGTAATTGTGACACGCATGTAAGGTGAATGGTGAAAAGCGTTACGGAACAAAGGTTTTATATTAAGGGGGGAAAAAAGCTTTACGTAATAATTGAATGGTTCAACGGCACCGGTGTATAAGCTAGTGAGGAGTATTTGTGCGAAACCCAAAAAAATCTCAAGATATTTATGACATGTGAAAAAGAGGGATGAATGATGATTGTAGGTTGAGCAGAGGTGTGATAATGAAGTTAACAAACAAACAAACAAAAAAAGTCATTTTTTTTTAACATGAAGAATTTCTTTTAACCTCAAGCAGCCAACATAAACAAAAAAAAACATTACCTTTAGAGAAAAAAACAAAGTAAAGAAATACACTGTTGTCTTGAGAAATGACAGACCCTAGCCATTGTTGACAACGGTAAGGAGACAAGAACATTGGACAGGCAGTCTTGTGGTGAAACCAAATATAAGCGTGTAAATAAAAAAAAAAGGCACATAAGCGGCCCACGCGGTGAGAAGACGGGAAGAGTATCACAGAACAAAAGAAAAAAAAACATTATGATGAATAACAAAAAAATGTAAAACAACCACTAGTTTTAATTAG